>UELU01121818.1:0-39047 GCA_900490025.1 Megastigmus dorsalis
AGAGAGAGAGAGAGAGAGAAAGTTCGCTATACACAAGTTCGCCATTGGACCGAACGTTCGCGCGTCGCATTAGCTCAAGTCTCTGTACCGACCAGATTTCGCATGTGTGTGATGTATATATACATATATATATGTACGCGTGTATAAGGAAGGGATTATTCACGAGTACCAGGTTGGGCACTACAGGTTCCAGGACTTAATCCAGATGCGAGAGGCTTTATAGTTCCCCCTCTCTCTCTCTCTGCATATACGTATATATATGTATATATGAATATGCAGGGACCGCATCCGTCGTATATAATGCATGGAGGGATTGCAGGAAGTACGCGTCTTGGAGGGTTCGTCGTGTTGCAGGAAGCGCCGGCGAGATTCGGCTGTACTGCGGTACATACTCTCTGCAGTGTGTGTGTGTGTGTGTGTACTTGCCCAATTACGATGACTCGGGCGCCGGACTTGCGTTCGCGCAGCCGTTGACGCTAATCGCGTTAGTTCGTTAATTAGTTAGGCTCCCCCGAGGTGTTGGACCAATACTTGCTGTTGTAAGTGTAGCTGCTGATGTTGCCTCGAGCTTCCGTTGCCAGCTTTAAGTACTTTAAGTTTCGGAGATTGCTATGACCGAACGAGATCTTTTTCGAGGAGGTTGAAGAAAGGGCGCCCAGTTTCTCTTTGTCGATTGATGCGGACGGATATATAACGCGGAGGAGTAAATGATGAATGAAAAGGGGATTCGAATGATTTATTTGAGTAGATTTCTCAAACTGTATTAGAGTGCACAATCCAATTTGAGGGATATGTATAGATTTCTATCTGTAGCGAATTTATCATACAAATTGTTTATCTGTGGATAGGGAGTTTAAGAAGAGTTTCAAAGTGAAGCTGAAAGTTCAACAAAGTGGAAGAACGGTTCAATTTAAAAGTTCGATTGAAGTTTGACCAAACGTGATATTACGCAACAGACATTTCAACGCGAAACTTGATTTTTTTTTCCTCATAGTTCTATCAGTTTAGCGATACACCAAACTAAAATTGCATTACCATCGCAAAAACTGCGTATATATATTAGAGTGAAAAAATGGTTTTCTAAAAACCATTCAACAACTATTATCGAACCAGCGCATCAATTTTGAAATTTAATTTTGTCTTTTTTAAAAGAATTAGGTCAACTTTTTTGTCTACTTTTCATTTATTAAAGTTAATCGTTTTCCAATATAGAGCACCATTTGAAGCCGTCAGTTATTATTTTACTTTTTACTACTTCGCTTTTTGATTGCAATATCGCACTGCATTTGAAGATATCCTTTGATTAAATAGAAATGCTAATTTTTAAAGATATATTTATTTTATATATTTAATATTATATATTATTATATTATTAAACATTATTAAAAATTAATTCATTTTCATAGTGGAAAAAAGTAGTATGTCCGTTTGAGAATTTTTTTAAAACGAAGTAAAAACCTATAATATAGGTATACAGCAGTTATAAAAAAAGTATAAAAAACTAAGTGTTTAAAATTCAGTTTCAACCACTTTAATGAATGCTTACAGTTTCATTTCACACCAACTTACAATAAAATAAAAAATTAGAAACCCCTCGCACAAATCTCCAGAGCAATGCACGACATTGTTTTTTCCTTGCACAGCTGTAGGACATATAGAAATTTACGCGCGGCAAGTTTTATAGAATCGCATTTAAAATTTTTCGTCTATTTATTCATGCGGAACGAGGCGAACTCGCACGTATAGACGCGTAATGCGCTGTAAGTGATCTATAAGGGTGGGAATCGCGAGGAATTGCGCTACACACGTATACACGTGTACAGATAGGTGTGCATCCATCGTTGCGGATGAATATAACAGGGACGAGGTCGAATTCGGATATATAGAGAACAATCTTTGCGCTTCCGTCCACAGTTACGTCGGGCCTAGATTGTTCGGTCTTTCTGTCTTCGGTCTTTTTGGGGACTTTAAAAGGGATTGCTGCTGATGGAAGAACGTGTAGGAAATGGTTGGAAAAAGTCGAGCGGAGAAATATCTTTTGGATTTTTCGGATGTTTAGCCGAGCGAAGGGAAAATGGAAAATTGCATTGACAGAACGTTGTTGTTCGTTAAAGTATATGTTCGTTCTGTTTTTACAGCAAAAATATAACGTGGGAAAATTTCGTTACGAAACGAAATGTCGTAGTGGAATCTTCTTTTCCATGTTCCAAAGTAACGCGTAATTTTACTTGTCGCATTAGCTAAATAACAGAGAAGTATGTACGAAGCAAAGTTTTTCGGACTGAATAAGTTTTAATACGGTCGGGAAGGAATTATATCTTGTATGTTTTGTAAATTGAAAAAAAAAAAGAGAGAATATAACAGAGTCGCATCGGCGGGATTCATGCAGCGACGTACATTTCTGCCGGGTTAACAAGCTGCTGGCTACAAAGTTTATTTCCATAACATTGCTGGTGTTACGTGAAAAAAAAATGGTTTCCTGCAGTCCCGAAAACAGGTCGTGTATGATAACTAACTTTGTACGCAAAAGTTCATTTATCTTCGGTTAACTTTTACTTTGTGTACAATTACTAAAACCGGACGTTGCGCCGAAAATATTAAAGCAATTACTTGTTACCTAAATCAAAAATATTGAAAATTGTATGGAATTTTGTTCAAAATAATATTAATATCACTATATTTGAGTATCGGAGTAATGGCGACGGCGTGTGAAAAGAGGATTTAGAGGTTTAAGAGGAAACGAGTCATTATTATAGCATTTTTCTCAATGACTACAAGAAGCTCGATCAATGCGACAATCTCACCTTTTGACGCTATATTCATATTTACTGTGGATTGGTTAGATTACAAGAAGTATTTGATAGATTGCATTGTTTCTAATATTTTAATTTGTAATACTAAAAAGTCTTATATTTTTAGTTATTTATTTTTAAACTTTGTTTCGACTTAATAGTACTGTATTCAGTAGGGTAAAAACTACTTTAAGATGAATTACTTAAGATCTGCGTCAAAAAATGTATTTAAAGCTCAACGATTCGCGATACAAAGTGTCGTTAAGTCAGAATTTTCGTAAATCAAATTCACCGATGCACCGTGTAATTAAGCTTCCCATTGCAAAAGCATCCATTGTTTGTGTCTAAAAACAGCAGAAAAACGTCATACCGGCCGGCGGCAAATCCTTAACTAGATGCGCACGCGCGCACCGACAACCGTTACGCAAAAAAATACCAGCGTAAAATTTTTCCGCCCCTTTGTGCGCGCACACGTCATCTGGACGAATATTCAGGCGCGCGTTAAAAAAAAAACGCAAGCGGAAAAGTCTCGTTCGCGAACAATGAACCCAACTGCACGCGAACATCGATGTAAAGCGCACGAAATCGCGGATAATGCTGTCGTGCAGGTCCTTTCACACGCGCTAAACCTAACGCCCGGGCATTCACCGCGACTCGCTCTTTTCTTTTTTAATATATATAGTTTTATATGACTGCCTCTGTCAACGCGTCCACGCGCAAAACTTTATGCTTGGCGATTACGAGCTTTGGCCTTTTAATACGAGCTGTACGCGCCCCTTTCCGAGCTTTTATATATATGTATGTGTGTATAAAATTTGCAGAGGTGATGACGTTAGACGCATAATTTACGATTTCTCCTCGCTTTTTCTTTTATGCGAGGAGCGCGCGATGGCCGGAGAGTTTGGAATGGGCGAGGTCGAGGTTACTGCTTTTGGTCGTACGTCGCTCAATTTCACGACTGTTACCCGGCTATTTAATCAAAATTGTTGCACTTGCAATTTGGGGTGAATGTTAAGTAGTAAGTGCAGCGTGAATACCCTGCAGAGAGTCTTTTAAAAACGGTTACATGCGCAATTTTACACCTCTTACTATCCAATAATTGCAAGAGTCAACGTTTTACGCAGTTTCTAACGCAGCCGCAGCTGAAAGTGCATGTGACGCTAAGGAAATGGAAATCCAGTAATCGTAGGAAAATAGAGTTTAGCACGCGTACGTATTATACAAGTTTGCCCGGGCTTATAGCAACTTGGTGCGATCAAGTTGTAAGTGAGCCGTATATTTGCGTTGCATACCTTAACTCAACTTAAATTTCGACTCGGTTTAAGTTCGTGCTTGTATATAGGTACAATGAATTTGCGTGTGTATAAAGCTGCTGCTTCGTGTACGCAACATAAATGTATACAAATTGGTAGATGCGTTTTAATTATGCGGGGGAGAATTTCTGAGGCTGCATCGTTCACCGCATGCCGTTAACTGGAATGAAACACGGAAGATTGCTTTATTGCGCGATGAGTTTTGCGAGTGAAATATACCATGGCACGTAATATTGATCGTGTATATTTATTTCAGTAAATTTTATTATTCAATTGAAGTAAATATTCATTGAGCGATCGCGAATGTTCATCGAATAAAGATGATTTTTTCCACCGCAAAGATTTGAAACTCTTCTCTTCGGACACGATAATTTTGAAATAATATAGAAATATACGCGAACCGCAGAAATTATCTTGAGCTTATCTCGTTTACGCGGACAATAAAGCGAGACAGCTGTTCAAAGACAGGAAGGGTCGCGACGAAATTTATCGGCGCGATTAAGGTATCAGCAGATGGATGATCAGCCGCGGCACGACCGAGAAACGACTCGAGTGATCCCTGCGGCACCGGGAGATCTCGAGCTCCAATTCTTTTCCGCCTTGTTTTATTGTTTCTTTTATTGGTCGATACGGTGCGCCGCTACGTAGCACCGATATATACTTTGTGTAACTCATTAGTTTTATTTATTACATTATTTAACTTGCATATCCGTATTTTTGTTAACGATTTTCTGAGCTTTGGTTAATTATTACTTGAATCAAAGGCTTATCCAATTAAGTCAGCGTCCTACGTATTTTGAAGTATATCAAGCATTAAATTATAATCAATGACTTCATTATAATTAAAGATATTATTTACATTCTTTAATTTTTAGCTCAATTCTGCGATTAGTGCTTCGACATTTGTTGGTAACTGAAGCTTTATTTTGAACAAATTTCATTTGTTGATGCGTGGCAATAATTTTTTTATGAAGGGAAATATAAACTTTACCTTTCGTACATTAACGAATATTAGTCTTAAACTTAAAACGGTTAGTTTATACGATTAAGTTAATAATAACAAGTAACTATCATTATTTTTAATATACGTTTGTGTTAACTTCAAATCTTGTAAAATCATTCTATCTTTATATTCAATATGTTGCTGTTTTTTTGAAAAGTTAGTAATTATACTAACGAGTTTTTATCTAATATTGAGATCAATGTATTTGTTACGAATTAAATTAAATTCTAAAGACTTACAAACTTTGAAAATGTTTTTTTTTTTGTTAAGCTTTGATGTAAAATTAAATTAATTATTCACTTACACATAAAATATTTAACACATAATTTGGTAATACTGTTCAGTTAAAATAATAACCCAATTTTTGTATAGGTAATGAAGAATAATTTATATGTTGGCTTAAGCCAAAAAATAAACGAAAAATCGGAGTGTAAAAGATTATTTACATACAAGTTTTGGATAGATTGCATAAATCAAAGAATATTTATTTTTATTTTTATTTCAATTCGCTTTGAAATGATGTATTTTTTTGAGTTCGAATCATAACTTTTCAGAAAGAGGTCATGCAATTGACCCATTTTAGTTAAGCTAAAATAATGCTTATATATATATGCGGTATAACGGTTATGCTGCTCATTCAATTTATTTTATTTATAAACTAAAAAAGTTCTACAGTTGCAGTCTAAATCGGAACTCACAGTTACTTGGTGACTGTGTGGTACATAAAATTCTTTAGAACTTCCAGCGTGTTACGCCGCAGTCACGCTCACATCTAGTTTTCTGTTCGGTAACCAGTTCAAAATTATAATGCTATCATTTTCCACTGCACTCGTACCATATGTAGAAACTGTAATATTTAGTTACGTGAAATAATTTTCTACATTTTTTCGAATAATTAAAATATTTTATCTCTGCAATCTTTTTTAAGCGAATTGTGCAAATTTAATAGAAGTTCTTTATATTTAAAAATTATTTTCATTGTATTACTTTGTATCGAAGTGCCCCCAAACAAAAAAAATTATGTTTATACATATATTCTAACTGTAGAAAGCTAAAGAATTCATAATATTTGATAGGGCGAGGTGACTAAATCAATCGTCATGGCATATATTTTGCAATTGATTTATTTAGTGAAAAATGGCGACGCTTCGAATCCTATTATCTCCGGTCAGGTTAGTAAAACAATGCAAGGATAAAGTGATCGCATCAGCGGACATGCGCTAATAAAGCACGAAAATTGGAGATGGAAGAACATGCCGCCAGAAAAAAAGACAGATTGACACCTCCTAGCGATACATCTACAACTGAGACTACTATGGCACAACTTATCTAATCAACCATTTGCGATGATTTGTGAAGAGATGACGGATATTGAAAGAAGCCGAATCCTCATAGAGGATATTGTGTACATATTACCCGATCCCTTAGAAACAATAGCATGTTTATTTAATATATTTTTTACTTTAAATGCGGATTATCCTACCGAATCTAAACATGTTTGAATATTTGTACAAAAATATATGTACAGATTACAAATAAATGAGGTACAAATGTATGTATGTGTTGATACATTAATCAGAGAAATCAAAGTACAAAGGAAATCGTAATTTAATTGTAATCATTTTAGACGTTAATAAATTAATAATTTTTTAAATTTTTTAAATACGTGTTTCGGTAACTTCATCTTGGAAAAAATAAGGTAGAGAAAAGGGTAAAACTAATGATATATACCTACACCAGGTGAAGTTACGTTAGAATATATTTTTTGCGCTTAGTGCTAAAATTGTTTTTCGAATTTCCGGATATATTTGATGAAATAAGAAACTATGTAAGGTAGTCGAAAAAAGTATCATTAGCAATTTCAGTCGAAACCAATTTTGGTCACGTAAATGTGTAGTACATGGAAACAGCTTTTACTTGCCGCTGTTATTATTCCATGCTAATTTTGAAATAGGAAATGGTTTCGGTTCCCATACGAGTAGTAATAAGCTCGGATGAACTTATTTTCCAATTCCATGTTTACCGTCTTACTTAAATTCTATAAATTTCTATAAAAATCAAATGGTTGCCAAAGAAACTTTTCTACGTAGTTGCCATAGATAAATGACGAATAAACTATTATCAAAAATATCCCAATTCCGTTACATAATTAAAATGTTTCAAAGCAGAAAACATTTTTTTTTTCAGTATTCATAACTTTTCATTGACTAGCTAAAAAGACACAGAGAAATAAATCCCATTAATTTCGAGCACGAGTAAGCATCGAAAGCTCGTGGCTTCTAGTTTCCACATAACCAAATAGCGCACTGGCAACCGTCAGTCAAAACAAATGAAAGCTCATCGACGCTAGCTTTTGAATCAAACATTCGTATTGCCTATACCGAAAAAGAAAAATCAATCAGCGTCAGTTTTCAAACTCAACCCTCGAACAAAACAAAAAAGAAATCAGCTTTTCCACCTTAGCGTGTCGACAGGTCGGCGATATCGCCGCGCTCGCACACACATAAAGCCGAAGAGTCCGATAGCATAGCCGCGCAAAGTCACATATCAACCGCGGCGCTTCAGCGCACGGAGCAATTCCCAAACGCATCGGAAATAAATCACGCGCGCCGAGAGTGGGCAAAGTTTCCGCGCATATAATTATCGTCGATAAGCCGTCGGGCGCCGTTTCATAATCGTAAACGTCGCGGGATCGCAGGTGGAAGGCATAGCGCCGAGGGAATCGGGCGCCCGGATTCGATCGACGTACGCTTGATTAGCCGGATATCCGAAGGGGATCCCCGGTGGTACGATAGCTGATGCAGCCCTGCCTCGCTGCCGACACAACGCCAGTGGTACGGGGCGCAGCTTAGCTCGATTAATAGTTGGCGCGGCAGGCCAGCGGCGCGTGAGGAATTGCCCCTGTACTGCTGCTGAATGCTTATCGGAGCGGAGCTGTATACGAGACGAGCTGCGAGAACAGACCGTGTGTCTGACAGAATCCTACCGACATTTTGTCAAGATACTTTTTTCTTCAGAGTTTTAGGGCTGGGGTTTGTTGGAGTAGGGAATTTGATTTTGAAATGTTTTCCCAAGAACGGACACACTTTACAGTGGAGGCATGATTTACTATTAATTCAGAGTCACGCATACCTACTTCCCATAACGATAATAGTTTCATTTCGTTCCTTACACTGGCAAGCATTTGCCTACAGCACTTTAAAGACCTTCTTTCCAAATCATCGCTCAGCACTTGCTTCTCTTTCAGCTCCTGTAGCCATTTCCTCCCCAGTACACACACAATTAAATAATCAGAGAGAAAACCGTTTGAAATGTCCGCAGGTACTGCGCTGCCTTCACAATATTGAAAATCTCAAGGAGCTGCCGTAGAAGACTGGAATCCTTCCATGAAGGTAACGCGACAGTAGCATTAAGACGCACGACACTTTTGCGCGCTAATGCACAACCCGGTGTCAGGCGGAATTTTCTATACTATTTCGCGCCCCATTGCAGCTGCGAAAATGGAGATGAAAGAGCATAAAGGTGCACCGGAAGAAAAGCCGGATAAAGCACTTTAAACTGGAAATAAACGCCCCCCCCCCCCCGCCTTTGAGCTGCTGCTGCTGCTGAATCTGCTGTTGCCGGAGCGCGAGTGCTCGAAAGAGCGAAATTTAGTGTTTTATTGAAAAATCCGAGTCTTTATTTAAATATGTCGAGGACGCGTCTTTTGCAATGTTTATAAACAATTCATGTGGCGGTTTATTTTTTTTTTATTTTGCGCTCTTTTAATAACAAAATTTTACATCGGTAATATCTTGGTAATATTAATATTATGCTCTTTCCTCCATGTTTCAATTACTGCAGCGTTATATAGTATCGAAAACAAATTTGTATAGTATACAAAATTCATATATGGTGGAAATTTTCAATAACAAATCAGATTACGTATATAAATATGTATATATGGAATAATTATTTTGAATTTCTCGTTACTAACAAAATCTCATAAAGATCTGTAAGATTTAATTACTATACAGTAGAAATAAAAGAGATTGCATGCACCCGCATGATTTCCCGAAGAAACCTGTCCCCAGTCAGCCACCGGTCACATCGAGTCACCAAAGCCCAAGCCAACCCGTCCATCCCAACTATCCACACACGGTTGGTGCAGCTGCACCAGCCTCCGACACATCCTTTACCCTTTACTTAAACGTTAGCCGTGATGGGGAGGCGTCAGACGAGGACGTACGAGGAAGCGACGAGGAGCGGCAAAGGACATGAAATTCAACGGGCGCGTCTTCGCTCGTCGGGTGTTAATTACGCGCGCGCGCGCGCACAGTGAAATTCCAGCGAGGAACCGAACAACTTTACGAGAGGCTCCCTGTGCGCTCGCGCCCCACACTTATCGACTCGGAGACTCGAGATATTTGCATATATACCTTGTTACCCGAAGCTTATACCTCTCTTCCTTCTTTTTTCCCTTCGTCTTCTATGCGCTTTTAATGCGCGTCACTCGCAACCTACAGCCCGGAGACGAGGAAATTACTCCGAACATTGAGGAACGTGCCTTTTTCTTCCCACTATCTATCTACGTGCAATGTCGGTGTGCGTGCGTTCGTTGGGTTAAATTGGAAAAGGGTGGCTCGGAGACAGAGCATTCGTTAAGTTTTACCTATTCTTATACACTTATGGGGCTGCGTGCCGAACGTCTACTTCTTCATGCAAGGCGGCGCGTAACGATTAGTCCGGGGAAAAACAATTTCGCGAGAGGTAATCGATTTTCTTCTCTTCTCTCTTTTTTTTCATGTCTCGCGCTTAGCGAAATTTCTTTCCTTTTTTTATCTGCTCGTATAACGGCTGTAGTTATGACGATACTCGGTAATTAAAGACTCTTTCCTCCACTCCCCAACATCTCATACGCTTCAGAGACTATATGCCCGCGGCGAAACTCTCCAAGTGTTTCCTCACCTATCCTCCCAGCATGCGATCATGATCGCGCGAGCTTAGCTATATGGACACGTGAAATTTCCAGGATCCCGAGTGTGCGTCTGGTGCAGAACAGAGTCGGATTCAGGGTCTCCGACGAGATGTCAGATGGACAGGCAGAGTCTCGGCGGTATCGGCAGGTGGGAGATGATGAACTCGCGACTGGTGAAGCACTGCCATGGCAAATGGATGGGCGAGTCGTACAGTCAGGCGCGGGACAACTGCAGCGCGTCTGTGTGCCGTGGCAGGCCACTGCTCGCATTCCTCTAGAGACACGGACTCTCGCTTCTCCGCTTAAAGTGACTGAGTGCGCGTGACTATATGTGTGCGTGTATAGCAGAGAGAAGATGATGATGACGATGACGATGACGATGACGATGACGATGACGACGTTGAGGGAGAAAACATATATTTCAAATACTCCGGGTCTTGTGTGACGTTTAGCTGCATATGCTCTGTGCTGCAGATTGATATTTGTCAATAAATGGTCGAACGAATTTTCAACTGCTTCGTTTTTTTTTCGTGTGTGCCCTTTCCTTTTTTCCTGATGAGATTGTGTCTGTTGTAGGTGCGTCGATTGGACTCGAAGGAGAATGCGAGGAGGAAAATTTTTTCGAATTTTGATATCCAGAAGTGCATAGAGTTCATATTCGATATTTATAAAAGCGTATACCTATAGTGTCCGGACAGTGTGTATATTTTTTATCACTTCCAATCCTCGCAATAAATGAATTTTATTAAATTTTGTTATTCCATTATTATTATTCGACAGTTTTTTTTATTCTGTACGTTCGTATAACATATTTTTTAATTAAATAACATAGTTTTTAATTAAAACACTAAGTTTGATCCTCAAAAAAATTTTATCCTGTTGTAATGTATTATACATTTAAAGTATTTTTTTATGTAGAGACTTGATATTATTACCATGTAAATTTTAATCCACGCTTCGACTTCATCCGGATTGGAATTTCGTGTCATTGGCCCCTGAACTAAAAATAAATTCGTTATTTTAAACCGTGAATCTTCTTTATATTTTTGAAGCTATATTTCATTGGATTAAGAAGTTTATTAAATTAAGCGGCTCGCATAAATTTGACACATGGAGTAGCTGGAATTTAATAGTCGATAAATTTTTTTAAATATTATTACCTATAAATTAAATTAATTATTTATATCATAAAAGGGAAATTTGTATAAAAAAATATTTGTAAAGATATAGAAGCTCAGAGGTTTTAACATTAAATAGGGAAAAGCAAACGGTAAGTGACGTACATTTATTTTTTAGATGAATTTATGATTAGCATTAGTCAGATAATGCTAATTCAAGATTTGCATTATCTGACTTATTACAATCCAAAGTACTTACTAACGAACGTGACAAAGAAATATATTTTTAATACTGTACAAAATTTCATAATTACTAATTACAATTAAAAATTTTCAAATAAAGATACATAAAATTCTCCTATTCTATACACACTTATATTCAGAAGAGTTAAATTATTTACTTAAATTCATACATCGACGATGATAACCTGAGAATACAATATTCATGTATATTCGAACAATGTGGAACAAAGCGTAAAAGATAAATTTACAAAAATTTAGAATGCAAACCGACACAGGATTTCTGGCTTAAGTTCGCCTTGAAAATCGGCGTAGTCCTCGAAAACTACTATATCACACACACTCTACACACATTTCAGCTGGACGCTTAACAAAAGCCCGGTGCTCGCGACTCTTCGTTTATTTTCAAACTTTCATCAGCGTACAAAAACACTGAAGCTCTAAAACGAAACGATAAAGGCTGAGAGAAAGAGACGAACAATGAAAAAGAAATTCGAGATCGATCCTCCCCCCCGCGTCTCGCTCGGTGTCGCGTATTTAATCCCATAATCTCGTCAACGATTATGAGTTGAGCGTAAAAAAGGCAAGTCGCCTTTTATATTCCAGCGGGAATAAAAAATAAAAGAATGGAGTGCGAGAGAGAGGAGAGAAAGCGCGCGCGTATATTCCTTCATGCAAAAATCGCGCTCACGCATCCCCGGCATTGTTCTCCGCGTGCAAAACTGGATATTGGATGTGTCTTTTGTGATGCAGGTTGCCGCGTCAGCGAGAACGCAAACCTGGACCGACAGTCGCGAAAAAAGAAAAAAGAAGAAAAAAGATAAAAGTCGTTGGATGCACACTTGATTATTCGCCTCCGCGTATAACGGGAGGGAGTTAGTCAGGCTCGCTACGTACAACCCGTTAATGCGAATAATTAATCGTCGATATCTCGTCGGTTCGTTTAAGGGGCTGAATAATTTACGGGGCGAAACAGTAAAAATCAAGCCCGAGAGAGCCCCTCGAGCCGTTCGTTCGTTCTTCTTCTTTTTTTTTCCTCCGGATTCAGCGTACGCATCCTATATACTCGTCTATAGGTATAGGAGAAGAAAAACAGGCACGAGCATCGTCGTTAATTTACGAAGCTTTAAAACCTTACGTAAATTCGATTCGCTGACCAAGAATTTAAGCCCGCACCGAGAGATTTATCGCGCAACTGCTTATCCCCCCCAATTGCTCGCTATCTTTCGCAAACGAGGCGTAAATTCGCCCAAGTGCAGACGTATATACATGCATACAGAGCTAGTACAAAAGAGCCTTTGAGAGCCGCGGCGCTGATTTACCAGTCGTTGCGCCCGTAATGAGAACTTTTTTTATGCTCGTAGCCCGTTTTGCAGGCATTTGTTTAGCAGCTTATAAGTTCGTTATCATTTTATTGGATATATTCTATTCTCGAGGTATGGAGCGTACCTGGAATGACATTATTTTAATGGATATGATTTATATGAGTGTATATAAAAATCTGACAGTCGGTCGATTACGCTGCGATGGGTCCGTTATGCTGAATTAAGCGTTAAAAACGAGTTTTATCGCCGTAATCTTTTTACGCTGCAGCTTTTCCGTATGAGATGCTCGCTACTCGTATACTGTAATGTTCAATTTAGCGACTGCAAATATACAGGGAGTACTTGCATAAAATATTAAAAATCATTGTAATTTTATAATCTACTTTATGAATTTTCTCTGCAACATATTTTAAATTTAATATAAAAAAAGAGTTTAATAAAGATATCGCTCTTTAGCTTTATCGCAAAATGTGTTTCAAAGTGAGAGCGTAAAATTTCAAAGTGTTATAGAAGGCAAAATTGAGATCCGAGGAATCCTTCGATGTCATAAAAATTCTATATTGAGAAAAAATTCCGTTAAAGTTTATATTCTTTGCAATAAAGCTTCTATTGGAGATATTTTATAAAGTGGCTTATAACTTTATTACATTTTGAGCATTCTTCAGTGAATTACAACATAATAATTAATAAAAAAAAAAGTTATTTTATGGCTCTTATAGATAGAGACTATTATCCGTAAATTTAACAGGTGATAAATGGATTGGCATAAGTACATTTATCTATTTAATAGACATAAGTAAAACATGAAACTATTTTGTTATACATATATTTATGATTTTGGTAATTTTTATGATAATTTACATGCAAATGTCAGTTATATAACATATGTTGGAGTGCAAATACATAGCAATCTTTATATTTATATTATTAATACTAAAATTTATTAATCAAAATTGATTTCCGTCTACAATAAAAAATATTATTGCTGCTTTTGATTAATACTCACTAACAATGTTTACTTATAAATTTAAATTCGAATGTTTATTTATCTTTTGATTACTATTTCATTTTCCAGCTGGTTTAATCTACATTATTATTATTCATACAGTTACTACAGTATAATCCTCTGTTTCTTTGCTACTGTTCAAATCCAAATTCAAAATGCTAATAATACTGCATTCGCAAACAAGTAAACGTTGCACAGTCTCGCATACAAAATCTTCCGTATAAATATACATCAACTCAACTAAAATACAATCCGGTGTAATCTCAACATTCGTAAACTGCACTTGAACAAATTAACCGTGAGCTTCGGTTATCGTATAAGAAACTTTATCGAGCCAGAAGACAGGCGCTCGAAAACAGGAAGGGACGAGTCAGATTGCGGGCGCCGTCTATGTATTTTCTCACAGCTCCGATGAACTTAATCGGTGTTCCACACAAAATATTTTTCGGCTTCCCTCCCCGGTTTCCCGTATAGGTATATACCTATCGCGCACGAAAACAACTAGCGGCGAGTTTGCGGCTAGAAAATCGTTATCGAAGCAGAAAAACCGCGTGATTCCTGCGTCGAATTTGGTATAAATGCCGATGGCGTTCCGAGGTAAGGCATCATTCAGCGACAATCGCTCCAATAGAGTTGATCGCCGCTTGAATAGCTGCAGTATAAGCGTCCAAGTGCATATAAAAAAATTTCCCTGCCTTTCTTTCTGCGTTAAAGGGGTAATCAAACTCTAGACGAAATGGAGAAGAATCTTCTGCTGCTGTTCGATCGTCCCCATGAGCCCGTTTACGTGCCCAAGGGAGAGCAAAAAGTCAGCTTCGATATACCGCCCAGTTACTTGGTAATGTTTCAGTTACTTTTTTTATATTTTCAAACTTTTCTTTCGTTATTCTCAATCACGTGTGCATTATTTTAAATTTAAAAAACAATTTGTTTTCCTATCGTACTTTTAATATCAGAAAGTCAATTAGATATTTATATTTTAAAGTTCATTTACTGAAAAAGTCAATTTTGATATCCACATTAGAGTTACCTTGGAAAAAATTAAAAGCTCTAATAAGTTGCACCTTGGCTCATTGACCAACGACAAATCGTCGCACTTAGAGCATAACTTTCCATTTTTACATTATACCACTCTCGCTTTTTTCAGCCTGAAAAATACCAGCCAGTCGCCCAGAGGATTCTGAATCGCTTCGGTAATGAGTCCCTATCCTCGGTGCCCATAAAACAAATCGCCATCCCCGATTTGAGCGTGCCGTTATCACTCAGCCGTCGTGATAGTTTCTCGTTATTCATCCCCTCTCATCGAAAAATGGCCGGTCATCTCACCGAACTCTTCATGGGTATGCAGCAATCAGTTTTGTTTTTCCTTCAACGCCCACAAAACATTTTTTTTTTTTTTTGTTTCTGACCCGCGATATATTTTCGTTTGTACGATAATACACAGTTTGATTTGTGACGTCGTAAAAAGACTCGTTAAAATAAATCAAACAGTTTTGATGCTCTTTGAATATTTTTTGTTTAAAGCTTTACTCATTAAATATGAGAAAAATTTTATCAATCATAAATTAACGGTAGATTCAACAATATAATCAAATCGAAAGCTTTATTTTTACTACATATTTGTTCATTTATGATGGACAATCGATTAATTTCTTAGGCATGAGAACCGTGGAGGACTTGTTATCATTGGCGGCCTATTGTCGTGATCGCGTCAACGCCCAGATGTTCGTCTACTCTCTGTCCGTAGCGATACTCCATCGACCAGATACTAAGAACATCTCAGTGCCCTCACTCACTGAAATCTTCCCCGACAAGTACATGGACAGCTCGGTCTTCCATCGCGCCAAGGAGGAAGCCAACGTCATTCCATCCGGATTACGTGTACGTGCAATTCTCCTTTTTCTTTCCAAGTATATCCCAACTTACTTTTACAGTCTTGCTTTTTTACTGCGACGTGACGGATAAGGTGCTTAGAAAAATTAGTTCAATCAATTTGGGGTTTTCAAAAAGCATTTTTACAATATAAATATTAAATTCATTTTGTTTAAATAATCGCAGAAATACTCTTAAAAAGTTAACTTATATTACGACGGAACTCTATTTAATTGTATAAATAATTTCTGCGCTCGCGAAAAGGAAATCCAATCTGAATAAAAGCCGAAAGCAAACAGAGCGAAAAGTAGGCGAGAGAAGAAAGAGAGACACTTTGTCGAAACAGTCGTAATGGCTGTATCTTGAGCATGAATACGGCTAAGTTTCATGTAAATTGACTGGTGTCCGGAGCTATAGGGGATAGAGGGTGGGGTCAGGGGGGACAGAGCAAAACGCTCTCAATTAGCAGTAAAACGGCGACGATCTTCGGAAATAGGATTAGCGGCAGTAACCGTTTCTACCCACTCTATACCACGCCGATTCTCTCCCCCTCTCTCTGTCTCACTCTGAATACGCACATATACACATATAGACACCGATCGAGATTCCGTTGGACTACACGGCAACGGACGCGGATCCGGAGCACAGAGTCGCCTACTGGCGCGAGGACCTCGGCATCAATCTCCATCACTGGCACTGGCATCTCGTTTACCCGTTCGAGGGACCCCGAGTCGCCGTCAATAAGGACAGACGTGGCGAACTCTTCTATTACATGCACCACCAAGTTATGGCCAGGTAATTCTCGGGGGATTTAGTTATTCGCCTATAGGGTTTCATTGATTTTTTTTTTCTTATCCCTTACCTTTTCACCCTACAACGATGAATTATTATGGACGGTGGGTTGATTTAATTTCCGGCTCCTTCTTTGTGCAAGTAGATTTTCAGGCAATAGTTCGGGCTTAAATAGTTTATCCGGTAATGATTTTACTTTTTACCATTTTAACTCGATTCGGCAATATTGTGCGGATCGGATCGTAAAATTAGCATAATATTTATTGGAAATAATCAAATGAAAAAAAGGTATAATGATTGAAACTCCGTCTGTATATAAGTTCAACATTCAAAGTAACGAGGTCAAGATTTACTTGGATCGCGATCACTACCCATCACACCGATAGATCGAATAAGATTCGGAAAGTGAAATATCTATTGATCCCAACCTACTCTTGAAGACCATTTCTCTGTTAGCCAAAGAAAACACGCAGGGAAAAAAAGAGTGCGACAATTCAACCCATCCCCCATCCTCTTTCCAACTATTGAGCGAAATGGTTTCTATCACACACACACAGATACAATACCGAGCGTCTCTGCAACAATTTGCCACGAGTACGTAAGCTGACGAATCTGCGCGAGCCCATCCCCGAGGCCTACTTCCCGAAACTCGATCAGATGGTAGCTGGACGCGCCTGGCCAGCTAGGCCAGCTGGTTTTGTGCTTACCGACATCGACAGGAAAGCCGATCAGCTGAGATTCGACCTATCCGATCTCGAGCGATATAGGGATCGCATCATGGAGGCCATCCACACGCGCTCGGTTCGCAATGGACAAGGCGGCACAACCCAACTGGACGAGAAGACCGGCATCGATATCCTCGGCAACATGATGGAAGCCAGTATTCTCAGTCCCGACCAGACCTACTACGGTGATCTGCACAATTTGGGTCACATCGCTATTTCCTACTGCCACGATCCGGATCATCGTTTCTTGGTAAGACGTAGTTTCTCATCCCTCTCGCTCCTTTCGCTTTTTTCCCTCGAGCGTATCGCGACCACTCCCCCTCTCCCCAAGAGCCGATATGAGTTTCTCGTTATTTGCTTTTTGTGACGGAGAGAGGGAAAGTGTGTTTCTAATGCTCGAGGGACTCTGACGGGAGATTCTTATCGACGAGTGTTCTACTTTTGCCCTTTGCAGGAGTCCTTCGCGATCATGGGAGATTCAGCCACGGCAATGAGGGATCCTATCTTCTACAGATGGCACGCTTTCGTCGATAGTGTCTTCTCCGAGTTCAAGGACAGTTTGCCAGCTTACACTGCCGAAACGGTGAGCAGTTTATTTTTATTTATTCAAATTACACGGAGTTTTATTACAGCTATTAAATTCTATTAAAATGCCTGATTGGCAACATAGCAATGGAAATTACAGATTTATCTTGAGTCTTAGAACAATTGATAATCCTCCTTTTTTGTCCAGCTCGTCTTCCCAGGAGTAACCTTATCCGACATCCGTATCAACACGCCAAACGGTAATCCCAATACTCTAAACTGCCACTGGACTAAATCCGACGTCGATCTATCTCGTGGATTAGATTTCACACCAAGAGGATCCGTACTCGCTCGCTTGCAGCATCTTAATCATGATGACTTCTCGTACAGCTTCCTGATTAACAATTCTAACAATCAAGAAGTGACGGGTACAGTGCGTGTATTCATCGCGCCCAAATACGACGAAACCGGACGTCATTTCAGTTTCAACGATCAAAGAATGCTCATGATTGAGATGGACAAATTCACCACTAAACGTAATAAATTTGATTAGAAATTTTTAGTAATTCTCTAAGCTTTGAGGAGACACTAAAACCACTTTCTTTTGTTACAGTAAGGAGAGGACAGAACGTAGTTACGCGAAACTCAGTTGAATCTGCATTAACCATTCCGTTCGAGGCTACTTTCCGCAACGTAGATCAGAACAGGCCCAGCGATCAGGATCTTCAAAGCTTCGATCAATTCAACTTCTGCGGATGTGGTTGGCCACAGCATATGCTGGTACCCAAGGGCACCAGACAAGGATTCCCCATGGATCTCTACGTTATGATCTCGAATTACGAAATGGACAAGGTAATTTCGTTATTACCACTAAATCAACAAGTAATGTATTATTTTTTACCATCAACAATTATTAACACAAAAAAACTAATGCTCGTAACAGATCGACCAAGCAGAACCAACCGGTTGCCGTGATGGTGTGAGCTTCTGCGGATTGAGGGATCTCAAGTACCCAGATGCACGACCCATGGGCTTCCCATTCGACCGCATCGCTCGTCCAGGTGTCAACGCCATGACCGATTTCCTAACGCCGAACATGAAGCTGCAACAGATCACTGTCAGATTCTCAGACACCGTCAAGCCACGACAGGGCAGCAGTGCTCAGTCGGTAGTCAGGCTTTAAGACAGTGCTTTGAGCTGATATTAAAAAAATACTTATGTTTCCAAAAAATTGGATTCTATCCAAAGCATTCCATTGGCTTTTTATTCTAATTGGCATATAATTTGAAATTGTATTCGAAATTCTAAAATTGATGACTCTTTGTAAGATGACTCTAAAAAATATAAATAAAAGGAATACATATGTACTTAATCTATGATGTTGTTTATTAACAAAAAAAAGCCTACCACTGTATTTCATAACATTTTAAACAGATACTAAGTTGAAGGTGAAAATTCGCACTTTATTGTTTAATTGATTCAATTATTAGCAATGTAGAAAAAAAGTAAGTGATCAAAATATTAAAAATCACATAATGATTGTAGGTTATTTAACATTTAAAAATTATATAAAATTTTTAAAACACTCTAAACTATTAAATTCCATAAAATTAATAATAATTCTTTTTCTCAAAATTAATATCAGCAATATTTGAAAATATAAATGAATATTTTATACAACCTTCACCGTAAATTAAAAATCAATTTGAAAATAATTAATTTATTTAATTCACTGTAAAGAATTAATACCACAGACATTAAAATTAATGAAAATAAGATCGAAACTGTTTTATTAATTTTCTAACGTATTTTATGATACCATAATTTAATTTTTAAATCCATCAAAAGTTTTCTCTCATCAAACCAACACTAATAAAAAATGACAAGCATCATGGTAAAATCTCTCTCACTCCACATCCTATATAAACGGATATAAATCGACTACTACAAATTTCCAAGAACAAGCGAATCGCAGATATAGCCTATCTCGGGCTCTTAAGTGAAAAATGAGCGAGTAAGCGCCGGGGCACGAAGTACTGCCTCGCTCTCTCTCTCTCTCTCTCTCTTTCTCTCTCGAGCTGTCCAATTACACACAACTCACGTACAACAATGGGTCAACTCTCGTTTGAGCGTGAGGCCGAGTGATTCCAGCGCTCGGTCCATCGGTGCTCAAGACTCGTGATGCCACGAGAATAAACGACCGCTGAGGGAGAGAGACGAGAAGGAGAGCCCAGTTAATTATACCCTAAAAGCGCTCCATTCAAAATCCTACCCTATACTCGAGAGAGAGAGAGAGAGAGAGAGAGAGAGAGAGAGAGAGAGAAACTCGAGTTCGTTATCATCGAGTGCGAATTATACAAAAGAAAATGACTTTGCGCTCCGCTGATTTTTTTTTCTTTCCTTTTCTCTTTTTGACCTCGATACTATTTTTCAACCGACTTTGGAAATATATCTATAGCAAGATTTTTATAAATATAAAATTATATTGTGACCGAGTGACAAGATCTAAATATATCGTTTTTTATTTCTATCGTAATGAATAAGTTTTCAGTTTGTTAAAATTATACAGTAACAAATCCAATGCTGTATAGATATGAAACCAATATATGAAATTAAATTCAAATATTAACATTTTCATTCCTTTATAATCGATTATTATTTTGTAATCTCTGTATCATTGTAAGCTTTCCAAGAAATTTTGAACTATATCAGTTCTTTGAACGAACTGTGAATTACAAATGTTGAATACCATTGTTAATTTTTAAAAAAATTTTTAATTTATATCGCCAAAATTTTAGTTATTTACACATATAAAAATTAAAAATTGTAAAACAAAAATACATGAAAGCGGCTGCTCTTTGTTTCCTATTAAACCTATAAATCGAAACGTTAATTCTTCGAATAGCTTCGTTAACAATACACCATTGAAATTCTAAAAATGTAATGGAAACATACATTGTGTTTATAAATCGAGAACCATTCGAGCAATCCGATCCGCGCACGGAATTCCCCATTCCTCGATTTTCCATTCCTCGCCCCTAAATTGATAGATTTCAATCGCAAGGTCTAGAATTTGATATACATCAGAAGGAAGAGAGGCGCGCGTCGGTCTGAGTAGCCCCCGCCAGACAATGGGTAAGCAACAGTCTGTCGAAAGGAGTTGGAACTGCTGGCAGGGCCGAGGCGCACGCCGCGCGTGTAATTGAATCGAAACTATTTGTCTCGCATGGAAACTTGACGCTCTAAACTTGATTTATATCGGCGACCGGGCCAGTGTGTCCAGGGCTACTTTCCTCCACTGCGTCTCTTCTCTCTCTCTCTCTCTCTCTCTCTTTGTCTCTCTCACCCTTTCTCCTCTGGCCTGTTGCTTATAAAGGCCTTCGGTCTCGAGCGATTACGCCACCGCCCGCGCACTCGGACACAACGACCGTTTTTCCTAGCAATATCTCGGGCTCGACGCGCGCTATATACGTGCCTTGGCCACGATTTCCCAGGCAGATATCGATTTTCCCTTATCTACCATCTGGATGTGTATGTGTGCGCGACTGGTGCACTGCCTGTTGGTTTTGCGAGAGAAAAGTCCGATGCAATTTTTTTTTAGAATTTCCAATGCGAGTGATGAAAAGCTTGCGTTTTAGGACAATGACGTTCTTTATTGCTCGCGGTAGGCTGCGACGGCCCGTCGTGTTTCTTATGCAGTTACAGTTCTCTCGCTTTTCGAATCTGGAAAGTGGTCCGCGAGATTCTTGGCGAGTTTAATTTATTGACGCGGGGAAGCCAGTGCGATTTTGAATGTTCTCTGCGTGGATGAGAATTTTCTTTGATGGAAGAGTATTTCGAAAGTGTTTGGTAAGTAGATTTAGAACCTATATGAGTGGCTTTATTAACCAAAATGATTAATGTTTGCAGCAAGATGAAATACTTTTACAAAGTTTTCTAGATGAACATTAATCTATGAACATTAAAAGATCGATAAGTTTATTTTATTAAGCATTGAACTAACTTTCCAGAATTGAAGCTATTATTATGAGATTTAGAAAGCCAATTATTTGATAAGCAGTTACTGAAACAGTAATATACATTATCTCCAAATGAAACGTCAAACACCATCCAAATCGCGTTACATTTATCATCGAATTTATCATATAACGGAGGTCTAAGAAATCCCATCAGAAGTCATTAGGAAACCCGCCCTTAACTTTGAGACGAATGGCGTCATCGAGTTAAACCAAGATTTTCTTGTTCAATTACTTCGAAAATACTCAAGTAACATTAAGAATCAAATCAAAAGTGACAATTTTATTTTTGCCGAGCTACGCGGGGAAGCTCATTATCGGGGGTAGTACGGGCCAAACTTGTATCGTCAGTCCCGAGGCCGTGCATAGTTTTCCCACAATAACTCGGGAAAATTTATCGATCGACGGCGCAATCTCATAAAAGTAATTATTTTGTCATTATACATTACCCGGACGATTTTTCAAACGACCTCGAGGACCTTCTCTCTCTCTCTCTCTCTCTCTCTCTCTCTCTCTCTCTTACTCGCCGTCTTCCTTGCTTTTTTACGACTTTCTTGCTCGCAAGCTAGCGAGAAAGATTGCCCCTTTATCATCGAGGAAGCCTAAAATGAATTTCCAAACTTTTAAAATCACTTAGCTTCGAAAGTTAGCCCCCGATTATACTCTCTTGCTCCTTTCTCTCTCCCTCTCTCTCTCTCTATCCCCTCTATTTTCTTAAAGAAAATTAAATATGCCTCCGTCTAACGTGGGCTATAAAAACAGATTTTTCTCGACGAACGGTCAGTGAATGCTGTTATCTCGAGATTAATTTGCTATTACAACGACGGCAAAAATTAATGATAATTATTGAAGCTGTTATAGCTATTTTTATGAATCTATAATGAAAACTAAATAGCTGGAAAAGGTAAAGCTATTATCCCGGTTTAAAATACAAATTTCATCTTTTTTTTTCAAATTAGAAAGAATGAAGCTCTTTATTGAGAAGAGATATCGATAATCGATATTATCTAAATAGGTACACAATTGATTAATTAGGTAGACAATAATGCAAAGAATTGAAATTATAAATATGAAAAACTTAATTGCGTGTCAGTAAGATGTGAACTTAATCTGATAATTCTCAAGCCAAAACACTTGGACCGATACATGTCCTAAATATAGTTTAATTAAATCCTTCTACATGGAAGCTCAAGTCAATATCCACGAGGTGTTTTTAATCGTCACCGACGCTACGCAACAGGCGAGAGCATTAGATAGACGAGTCTTGAAAGCTGCAAATTACGAAAGTTCATTTCGTACTCAATTACATTTCTCTCTCGACGTTCCCGCACGATTGAATATTCTGTTGTGCTCGATTACCAAACGATGCGGATCCCATGGCTTGACAATGAAACTCCCAACCGGTACACACTATATATTATATATACTTTCTCCTATTCACACGTACAGACACACCCACACACACACACACACACATATATATATATATATATATCATAAACTTTGAAACTCTTGTACGGTAAATGCGCGACATTAATTGACGAATGAACAATATGATTAGACTCGGGGATCGCGAAAGGATTGATCGAATTACACCCCGGGACCTTTCAGCAAGCTACCAGATTAAACGGGTTACGGCTCGCAACCAATTTCAACCTGTTTTATGCATCTATATAGCAAAACTTGAGAGGCGAATGGATCTTTAGAAATATGGATTAGGTTATAGCGGAGGACTACTTTGCTGAAGGTTTAATGAAAAGATTTTCCCCGTCTTATTTGATTATGGCACTTGAATGGAAAGCGGAAGTAGGCTGTTAAAGACATGCCCCGTTGATTTACTCAGTTTGCGAAAATTATTACCTTTCAAGCAGAAAATAATTTAAAAGGATCTGTGATTGCAAAACTTAATTATATTGTTTTTACTTTCGTTGCATGATACAATCTCAAAATAGTATCAGTTAGACTTTTAATAGTAAAACAATATTTTTACAGTCAACATGTCTTCGCATGATGTATATCGGATAATTTGGTAGCATCTGGTCTGGTGAACCGCATATCCGTTAACCTTCCCTCTATCTCAGATTGTGGCTAATGCATCCACGTTGACTGAATCACATGTACGAGTAAAGCGAAGGCGTTTTGGTTTGTCTAATGTTTATTCTATACTACCACTATAAACGTAATATGTTCACAATGAAATATGCGCATCGGAAAAGTTCGCATAAGCCTTGGTTGCATTAAAATAATATAACTAAGAATTGTTAAAATCGAATTTTACAAGGTTGCTATTTTTTCGGTGTTTTCGAAATTTCAACGTGTGGGTACGTTACAGTAAGACGAATACTTAACTTCTTAAGAAACAGCACAGAGCTTAGAATGTGGTACGCGATCGAATAGATAATACATTGCACGTCTGTCTATAGATACTTGGGATTCTTAAGTCCACATCCTGCTGTCTCTTCTTAATCAATCTAAAGATAAAACAAAAATATTGACACGAAATAATATTATGATTATCAACATAATTTGTGTAATATATAAAGCAGTAATTTTACTTAGATATACAAAACTTTCTCATTTCAATCTGCATTAGAAGAGCGTAAAACTTATCGGCAGCCGTTTCAAAGATTTTCCGCAGATTTTCCCATTTCCATACTTTCCATAATAAGAAATATTATATACTTTTACGTGAAATACGTATATGGCTCCAGATGTTGCGAAATGCCGTAAACACGAAAACCACATGTTTTTTTTTACTTTCTCACACTATCCAATTTTTATTGCAATGCAGAAGTTAAAGTGAGCTACAAGTTAGGAGACTATATTTTCAATTCAAACAGTCTTTAATCTTTATTTTAAAGATATTTTGTAATTAAAGTAAGAAAATATCCGAGATAATGATTCTGCCATTCATGCAATATCGGATGTGTCATTAGCAATAGATAAATCTCCTGTTACACCAATCAATTCCGGATTCAAATTACGTTTAATAAGCTGTATATTCTGATGGATTATAATTAGCCGGAAAAGCATATTGAAAGTTTTACAAAATATCAATCCCGATGACTAACATTAATCGCTCCTTTTGTAATTCGCTATCTAATTACTTAGCTAATTCTGTGTTTCACTATATCTACTAAACTTATTATATCTATTTCAGAAACTAACACGATATATCTTACAGATTCGTTTGAGGATACGAATAAAAAATTATGCAGTTTTTCGTAGGCAGTAGTCATCGATCCCAGGAATACACGACTGTCTATTAGGTTGCCCAGCACGTCTATGAAGCTTCAGATTCACCTTCTCGCCCTTGGTATTAATGGCCACTTTGGCATGAACGGCGTCGCACACGTCAATCGCGTTCATCTTTCCCCAGCGGTCCCTGCGTGCTCGCCCACCTGCCCGCGCGATGTCTGTGAAAGCCGCAGGACGGCAATCGACGTGTTTAGCTTTCGAGAAATAGCGCGCACCAGTTCATGAAACGCTTTGTCCTTGTCTCAAGTGCTTCTGCGCTCCGCCTTTAAGGTCCGTAGCAGGCAAAATCAATGTTATCGCGCTCCAAGATTAATTGATCGTGCGGCCAGAGATTTGAATTGCGATTGCATCTTATATACTGCGACGATCTTTTATGGATCTTTATATACTTTTTATAGACTTTTTATATATGTTCTGTACGTCATTTCGCGAAGGTGAGTAATTACAAATGTACTAATTATCAGTATACAACGACCCTCCGAGACGCATACGCATTTGCACCATTTAACTGCTTTTATTTAATTATTGTCAGTTTGATTATTGAATAATAAGCGAAGAGAGCGGAGGTGTAGAATAAAGTGAGTGATCTTTGCGCGGTTTTAACCTTTTGAATTTTTAATCAAATTTCATTCGCCAAATATTTGAAAATTATAATTTAATAAAGTATATTTTAAAAGTATTTTATAATGCAAATAAAATGTGATATTAAACATCGATTTCATCAAGCCATTATTGGAACATAAATATTTGAATAAAATCTTAAACATCAGAAAAATTGAAATATCTTCAAAACTTATAATCCAAATATATAAAAAATATATACAGCTCTCAAGGAACAAAAAAATTTATATATATTTATATATAAAATTTTGAAAAGATTTGAGCGACAAAAATCTAGGTTGAAGTGTTCATCTCCTAAATAAAATTATTAATAGCATAAGAAAAAATCATAGTTGGCGGTACTTTAGGAACTTATTTTCAAGCATCTTTTTAAACACCTTTGCTCTAAGACATATTTTTCTAATCAGTGCTACGAGCTTTTTGGCTGAAAAGAACTTTTTTTCGATTTAGCCTAAATTTGTTTTCTTTTTATTTATACAAAAAAAGTATAATCGTTGCGTACATAGTACTTTCTGAGCATTTTCGCTACAGCAATTGGAAGATTTTTAACAAATCATCCCATGAACATAGTTTTTAAACCAGTGCTATACAATTTGTTTTAACCATAGTATCAAGAAACTATGAAAACTTACGTATCTGCATGAAAAGACCAGAGCTTTCAGTAAAAAAACTTGGGGAATAGGAGAAGATGCTGATAAAGAAACATATTAATAGAAAATTCTTATGCTCAAACTAACAATAAAGAATTATTTTTAGAAATCCAAGAAAACGGGAGACTAGTTTGAAAGAGATGTGTATATATAACTTACAATATCAATCTGAAGATAAAAGGAGTTCCAAGATTTTTATGTTGGATTGATTTATCCCAATATTTACGGTATGGTGATAATTATCCCTTAAAATAGTATGTTCTTATTCTAATTGACACTATGTACGAAGATTATTGTAGGTCAAAAATAGTTTAATAATATCTAATGATCTGAAGTGGATCTGAAAAGCTCTAAAAGCACTAGAGATGAGCCCACAGATATTATGCTTGTTCTCAGCTAGACTTTTTGATAAAAGGAAATTTTTATTACGGAAACGTAGCTATCATACCCTTTTGTGTTTTAATCACTAGATTATCTCAAATCAAGCGGTAACATCTCTTAATCGTTCAACAATTAAAAAATCAATACCATAAAATGCACACGATTATCAACTGTATACCCAAAAGCTCGTTTAGCGGCAAACAGAAGGTGAGAGAGAGAGAGAGAGAGAGAGACAGAGAGTGGAAAAAAGCGAGGTCTACGCAAGCTGACTTTTCAATTAATTCTCAATTAACTCCGAGCCTCAAAGTTTGCCGCGGCTCACATACACACAGCGCGAATAGTCATATGAAATACTTTGCTAATGGATAACCCGGGGCAAAGAGTCGCTGCCGCTCTCGCGCATAATGACGTGGCTTTTGCTCCTCTGTGCATGCGGCCTCTCTCACTCTCTGTGTGGGTGTACGTGTGGGATCGAAGCCAAAGTTTTCGCGGCCAGAGTTTTCGGCTGCTGCCCTGCATACTTATATATATGTATATGTATATACATAAACTTGGAGGCTTTTTCGCTCTATTTGGATATTGGAAGCCGTCACGTAAACTCTTTATTTTATATACATAACTTTATTATAGATATGTATATACGTCGATGCAATCATTTCAATATTTAGCGAAGTGGAGACGACAACTCTCGTGTTTTTTTTTCTTTTTTGTGCGAATCTCACCGATATCCGATATCAGCTAATTTATTTTCGCGGTTTTTTCATCCCGTCAATAGTGGGTTATATATATATATAATTTGGTGTATTAGACCGGATAAATTTATGAGGTTGCTTGTGCGCAAAGCCGCCGCTTGGTAGACATAGTAAATTTTCACCTCGTAATTTTTGCGCGAAGCGTTAATTATTGGGTGAAGGTGGTTAATTTAGGGCACACCTTTTACTCTGTAAATTTGCTGGTATAAAAATTATAACTATATAATAAAGTGTGCGAGAAACGCGAAAAACGACTGTTAATGATCATGTATAATTATACGTAATCGATAGAGCATGCACGTAATTTGTATAACTAGTCTGAGTTATTTTTCAAATGCTATTTTCATATTATATGCATGTTGAAATTTTTTTACCAAAATTTTAAGTTTTACAAAAATGATGAGTAAATGATGTTGTAATCAGCAATTGATATGATTCATTTTTTCGCATTTCATTGTAATTCGATAAAATCTGCAACGAATAGGTTTATTCACAAAGCCAGACAAATATTTATACGATGCAATCATAAAATATCTCTGTACCAAAGCTAAATCTCCTTTGGACATTCGAATTTTCGAGTATATACGCTATCTTCTTTCGCACAGCAGATTTAACTTCTTACAAGCACCGATCCACTATATTTCTTTTAAAATGAGATTATTTCGTTTTACCGGAAAGCAAGATAAAAGAAGCTTTATCACCTTATTCCGCGTTTCCCGAGAAGTCCACGAGAAAAATTACGAATGATTTACTTACATCAAAGCCATTACATTTATATAACCACGTGGAATATAAAAATAGGAAAATATATTGAGGGAGCAATAAAAACTAAAACTCGCCGCACGTCAAGCAAAGTTATGGGGTACTAGCAGTTTCCTCTATCGAAGGTATACACGTAAATACTATTATTCTACGAGCATTTTCCTTCGTCGTATAATTTCGTTCGAAACTTCAAAACACCACCGCCGCCGCGATGATAACGTTTTCCACACCGCATTTCAAAGTAATCGATCATCGATAATTTATTTCATTTACCATGTACACATTCAAAAGGATTCAACTCTAAAGATACTATAAGCAACTCTATAATATATATTTCTCAATCGTGTACATTCCATCATTGCAATAACCCCGATCAGCTCGGTTCGTCGGGCTCTTATCAGCATCGCGCGTAATCTAATGAAAAATCACACCGACGACTATCGAAATAAAACAAAAAAAAATAATAACACAGAGTCAGAGAAAAACAGACAGACGCAAATGGAAACGGATAAAAATCGACCGGGAATGAAGCGCACGTGTCCGGGTATATATAGAAAGCCGAGATAGAGAGCGATCGCTCGAAACAAAAAGAAAACAAAACAACAGCACGATACTTTCGCGCCTCGTATACCACCGAATTCTCGCGCTCGGTGGAGTTTTATACACTCACGAAATGCACACACACACACACACACAGTGTGCCGGAGAGTCGCAACTGTAATTCCTCCGACGCATTCTTTCCTTGCAGGCTCGATTTATATATATATACGTGTGTACGTATATACAGTATCCGCGAGGCTGAGCAAACAGGAAAATAAAAGAGAGAGAGAGAGAGAGAGAGAAGGCACGCGCGGTGCACGGAAATTTTTTACAATCGAAGCCCCCCCGCGTGCGTGTATACAGATAAAAGGGGGTTGGGGGAGGTTTTGTGTACACTTCGGAAGAAAGGACCTTACGTAGACGCGTGTATACATGTATATAGAGGGAGAACGCGTGTAAGCCCGTTGTTGGACTCGCGCGCTCTCGGTTTATACGCGCCCGTAAAAATCGAAGGAACTAAAGCAGCCTCGTAAAGAGCCGATTCTCGAATCCCCTTCTCTGCTTTGCTCCCTGTATATATATATATATATATATATATAAGATCGCTAGTGCGCTGCTACTGTATATAGCCTGTATGTCGCGTGTATGCCATACACGGCCAGAAGCATATATATATATACAATGCAAGGGAGTTAACTGCGCAAGCACGTCTATGCAGATGGATCTTTACGTGCTACGGGTTTTGGGCTTATAAGCTCGGGTAAATAAATAGGTCAGGAATAGTTGCTTGATTTACTAAAAGGAGGACTGCGAGTTGGATGCATGTGAACTGAAGTGTCTTGGTTAATATTCGATATAATATGGCATTAGACGCAAGCCTGGATTTATTGCCAACGATTCATGATGAGAAGAAGAAAGAATAGTAGAAGAGTCGCGAGTACAGTCAGACATCAATGCCTATACACATACTATCCGAATTAATTTTCAATTCTGAACAAGGTACATCTCAGATTTTCCCGGATTCATAAGGCTAACTTTCATTTTAAATTTACTGATCGACAAAGGTTATATGTTGGTGATGTTACGGCATGCTTAATATCTTATATATAATTCCACATCCAGAGAATTCTCGCGGTTAGCTGTTTGTCAAAGCTTGCATTTTTGCGCCGCGGAACATCCAGCGGTAGCGCGGCGACCGAGAGATAGCGTAGTAACACCTTCACGAAAATGCAAGTCTGCATTTTTTCGTCCGTCTAGCCTCCACAAAACTAACAACGCGACTGCAAGAGCGACGCGTAAGAATTCTCCCGATGTGAGGACTTCCACTCCGAAAAGAGCACATGCATTCCATCTACGACCACTTACCGCTCACACGCGATCTTTATCTATAACTCAATAAACTTATTTATACTCAACACAAATTAGAATCATTATTTTAATATCCTATCCACCTCGGACGTAACAGTGAAAGTCGCTAATGTATCGTTTTCGAGGACAAAATGTATACGTCGTTGGCATTCATTTCTGAGGATTTGATAAGATAATAAAGTATACAATGTTCTTGTTTTTTACCAATGGCAAAAGCACATTAGCAGGCAGTACTTTATTAATTCCAAGTGTAAAATTAAAGCGCTCCATCTTCTAAAGTAACCGTCCAATTCCGCCATGGCAAACAGTCAAAATGAGATTTTTACAAATGAAAACAAATAAGGATAAAGTCGTCATTGGTTCAGGCCGTAAGGCTAAGAATCGCAAGGTTGTATAAGCGACGATCTTTGCTAAGAGACACCAATTCCTCGGCAGTATAGCTCGAGGGCTTTCGAGAGACATTCATTCAAAATTGCGTAGATCTCGAGTGTGGGCGTCGTCGAGAGCGTGTTTTCCGACTTATGTACGACGAATTCCTCGGGGGGCGCGCGCCGCCACCCCCTGCACGATTTTCTCGGTGATATTGCAGCCGCGGCGCGCGACTCGTCATTCCTCGAGTCTAATTAATTTGTTGGCCCCAGTGGCATAAACAAGCCTTGATTAAAAATGTGCGCTACCGCTCCTGCTGCGCCGTCTGGATATATTCTGCCACGTTCAATTTAATCCGATTGGAATGTTTTTGCGTAGACGGCGATAGGGAAGCCTTTGACAAACGCTCGTACATCTGATAATATAGCTACGTGCTTTTGTGTCGAGAATGAGAGCTTGTTTGGGATACGAGCCAGCCAAATGTAAAGCTCTATATTCTCAAATTATTTAATTGTTTTTTTTCTTTTCTTTTTTTTTTTCATAAAATAGCTTACAATAATATTTTCTGAAATTTCGCGATTCGAAATGATAAAAAAAGTTGTTTCATCCCTTTACGTTTGGAGAAGACCGAGAAGACTTTGACAGGAATAAAAAAAAACACGTCCCCGATGTAGTTGCAGTCATTGCTACCGGCGAGCTATACATACACATACATATGTGTGCAGCGTTTAAAGCGCATCTTTTCAAGGCTCCGATCAGATAAGCGTGTAAAAAAAAAAGCTTGAGCGCAAGGCCGAATGTATGAACGTGCGTGTGTGTGTGTGTGTGTGTGTGTGTGTGTGTGTGTGTGTGCATTACCCGCGGTCGTTTGAAAGCTGTGTGTAACGGCATGGAAAATTTTAAAGGCTTAGAGGACGAAACGGTGGAGTTGATATTTGCAAAACCACGAGTTACGTAATAGTACGTAAAGGGAAATAAGTCGGAGGTTTCCTTCATTTTAAATTGCAAATTTATCGAACGACTTTTCAATCGTACGTTAAATAATGTATGTATCGATACTTTAAAAATATTTATGAAAATAGATTTCTCAATCTATAAGTGATTACTTATCCAACTAAAATATTTGTATATCTTTCAGCTTCTATACAGAAAAAAACGCTGCCAATTCATTGGCACTTAACTTCCTCTAACTTAATGTTTTATTCCAATGTATATGTATCTACAAAAAAAAAAATTTCAAATAAAGTATTTAACAGACAAGTATGCTTTTTTTCGTTACAATAAATAGAACATCGATATCGTAAAAGAGTTCAATTATTTATTGACAAGAAGCTAAAACTGAAGGATGTAAATATGGGATGGGAGTGATGGTGGCATTTATAATTCATGCTTGTTAACAATACTTCTATAATGGCATTAATTAATAATCGATAATTACACATTGATATAATACAGATATAATACAAATACATTGATATAATACACAGCGAGTTTAGAAAGACTAAACTTAACGAAACTAAACTTAACATAAAAGAAAGCAATTTCAACATAACAGGTTTGATCTTTTATATCTATAAGAAAAATGTACAATTAATTAGTTCGGTGATTCTTTTAATATTTCTTTAAGTCTTCCTCTGTCAAAAATGCTACTATTTTTTCGCAGATAAGATGCTATGGGTTATTTAAGTCTATAATCTCGCTTATAATTTTTTGGGCTTTGTATACTTGCTTCGGTTTCCATATTTCGTGTTGGAATTTTTCTAGCATCGAAGAGAAGTATATCTGCAGATCATCATTTAAAACTGGGATTACCTTATCAATTTCTTTCACTAGATCCTCGTTCCTTGCAAAATAGGCATTTTTTTACTTGAGAAGAAAATATAGAATATAGAAAAATTATTGTAAACCTTTATGCACTTCATCTTTTCAAGTTCACAATGTAGAACTTTCATAGTATTTTTTTAAATCTGTCTCCTCTTCGAGTAATTCTCGGTCATCCTCATCTATAGCAAAATTTAAGCACTTCAATTTCGCTATATGTGCTGTTAATAATAATGCGACGAGTTTATTCGGTGCATTCACTCTATCATAATTATCCCTTTGTATCACATACGCATCGTTCGTACACCAGATGTCCACACCTCTATCCAAAAGAATTCTGCAGGCGTCGGTGTTTCCAAATCTTACCGCCACATGTAAGGCTGTTTCGCCATGCTAGTGTTTATTATTGACATCCGGTACCCTTATCCAGAATTAAACTGACGACTTCTGCACGTGAACTGACGACTTCATTCATCGTTGCCCTGTGCAAAGCACTATAGCTTTGATTATCCTTTACTGTGAAATCAGCTCCGTAGTCAGTTAGTGGTTTGATCATTTTAACGTTACAGTTCTCTACAGCTAATAGCAGCATACACACACACACAGACAAGAAAAAATTTTCCTCAAAAATGGTCAATTTTTGTTCCATTGTTGTTAAATAACATTTTTACTCATTATAGTAAAAAAAACTTTTTTGACCGATTCAAAGCTTCCTCTCCGAGGAAGCAATATGACATTATGTAACTTACGACATTAATGTGTAGGCGGATACGTGGGTGGATGTCCGGGTGGATTTGTTAATGAAAGGCATTTTGTTCAGCATAAACACACACACCCATGCACACACGCATACAATTAAAACATAATATTACTGAAGAAGAAATGTACCATTTAAACACGCTTGGTGATTGACTGCAATTATTCTACTTTGGCCACTAATAAAATTATGTGTTATTCTTAAAATCCAGCACACTTTACATTAATTCGATCATTTACATAATCAGCAAGAAAATTACCAACGAATAGTGCTATTTTTAGTGCGTTTTTCTGTTTAAATGTTGTAATCTCAGTTTTAGTTATTTTGCCAAAAATTGAGGGAATACACAACTATTTGAATTGCAATTACAAAAACGACTAACGATTCCGCAATTTTTTGTACTATTTTGGTTAAAATCATATATATTAATATGAACGAAGAGGTAAATAATATGGATAATGTGGCAATTTGCACAAGATATAAATAATTTATATTTTATCATTTTTATCAATACAAATTCGGAAAGTCTGAAAAACACAGACTCGATGCAGAAAGAGGCGAAAATTCAGTCGTCGTTTCTCCTACCCCCACTCAACTACTAAAGTAAAATTTATTTATTATATTGAATACATTTTTTAATATTAACACAAGTTATTTATTAATGATTGTATGTGATTTTAAGCATTTTTGGAAAAAAAAAATTTTCCACTGATACAAACCTCCCTCTCTTAAGAAGCAATAGAACCCAAAGTTATTGTTAATTATCCAAAATCAACCTCGAAAGCTCGTTCAGATACAAAATCTACAGATTTACAAAACTTTTTGCAGCGTTGAAACTATATGAATCAAATGAACGCATCGTGTAATCCCCGGGCGCGAAGAAAAAGCTCCGTAAGCTCACTGCGGCATAGTCGCGAATGTCAGCCGTTGCACGTACGTGCTCTTAGCGGCAAGGTATTCGCTCTATATAGCGCAAGAGTGCGCCCAAGCCCAGAGGTATGTCTAATCTCGGCGAGAGCACATAATAAACGAGCCCGTATGCATTCTCCGCACGACACTTATTTGCATGTGCGCATGTGCATCCACTCCGTTCACCCCCGAGATACCAACACACCGTCCTACAATTGTGAATTTACGATAAACGACAAACACGCGCGACTCTTTCGAATCTCTACTATGGGAATCAAGCATTTATACTTACTTGTTTGTCGAAATTTCGTCTGTATAACACACAGGCAAAGCTTATACGAAGGTGATCTCTCAGCTTACATATTGCAGAGAGAGAGAGAGAGAGAGAGAGAGAGAGATCAGCAATAATCGCTTACACACGCGAGGTACAGCATCCGCTTCCGCGCGGCAGATTCCATTCTGGCGGCGGATTCCCCGCAGGAGTTTCCAGCGAGGGGAGATCGAGCCACCCGAGTCTCTCGCCACTGCTCGTTAATAATCCCCGGCTTGGGCGCGCGCGCGTGTCCGCTTACGTATTTTTCACGCTCCGCGTCTTCCGGTCGGCATTGGAGCGCGTCGCGCCTAGCCTCTCGCCAGCGAGTTTCCTCGATTATTATTGTTTCGTCCTGCCGCTACTATACACTCACTCCCCGAGAGAGATTCGCGCCTCTTGACCACCCTGGTTATACACTGCGGTATACGGTAAGAGATGGGAGTTTGTAGAGGTAAATGGAAAATATTGAAAATTGCGGAAACTTTTGGGACGAGTTATATATATATATATACAGTGTCGATGCTGAATGGAAAGATGTATTAAAATATGCGTAATGCTAAAGTGGCGATTGTGGAGCTGAGTTGGTAAGATTTTTGACCGGGTTTAATCGGGCCTGCATAGTACTGCTCGCAGCTATATGTTATTAACGACGTTTAAACTTCGAGCTTACGACTTCTGTACGTGTTCTTGCATAAAAGTGTAGAGGTCAAATTTTCAAAAAATAATCTTAAAAGAAAATATAACGTGGATCATACAAATGAGAACTAACTTTTATAGCGACACTGTAATTTTTTTTAAGTAGTGACCAAAAATTATACTTGCATTTTAATGCTCTCTATATATCATTAAATTATTCATTCAATAGAAATCGACAGATAGCTACTTTATCAAAAAAAGAAAATGTATATTTTCGCTTATATCTAGGTCATTATTAAGGGCTCAAGCATACCGGATCATTCATTTTTCACCTCTCCATAAAAAACAAAAAGAAAGAGAACCAGCGGAAAAAGCCGAAAAAAAGCAGCAGACTTACCTTTATATCGAATAAATGTTGGTGAAGCTTACATACCGGGCCGTATAACAACCGGCGCATGTGAATCCTGTAAAAAAAGGATATCAAAACTGCACCCAGAGAGACCTGATATATATATATATATATATATATATAGATTACCGACCAAAAGCTTCGCGCTGAATATCAGTTCTGCAGACTCTGCTACATTCGTCCATCTCTCTCACCGCGCCGTTGCAATAAAAAAAGAAAACCCGTCCGTTTCTCGCCGAATTAAATCGGCAACGACGCGAATAAAATCACCCTCACCACGCGCGCGCCCAAGAAACAAAAAGAAGGCTATTTTTGTTGGATTTTTTTCTTTTCAGTCTCTAGACCCACAAATAACGCGTCCTGCACGCGGGAGCTGCGTAGAGGCAAAATTGATTCCTGCATGCACAAGATTTCCGCGCGCGCGCTGGCTCTGACCACTAACGCGGTGCGAGCTTCCTTTTTCTCGTTGAGGGACGGAGGGGTACGCGGTCGCGCATCGAAAACGCCAAATTTTACTTTCAAATGCGAACTCGGCGTGTGTGCGCTACGGGAAAAAGGAAGTTGAGATAGAGAGTTGAGGGGAGGAGAGAGGTCGGGAGGCCAAGAGCTTTGAAGGATTTTTTTTTCGGCGCTGCAAAAATCCACGCGGTTACGAAGGCATTAATCGTCCGCGTTTTCAAATGCTCTCTTTCTCTCATGGATTTTCCTTTTGTTGCAGCGAACTGCTAGCTAGAGGCTTTAATGAATGAAAGCTATTTGGGGGGTTAGGGAATGGGGAATATTTTCGGTTAGTTTCTATTGATTAAAACGCGTTTTTTCGCGACCTTCTGGAAAACCTTTGGTATATGGCCGCTACGAGTACAAAAGAAATCGTCCATAAATTTCACTGCCATCCCTGTTACAACGAGGAAAGAGAATATTTCGATTGCCTATATATGTAAACATATTTATATAAGTGAGAAAATTCGGATGGAAATAAAGTATGTATAAGCGATTTTGTCAAACGAAACCTAAATCTCTGTCGTAACACAAAGTAAAGGTAACTCATTGAAGATCAAAGTCGAAACTCGATTCTCCGCAATCTCCGATTCTCTCACGTCGTCCTTTCGTGAAAACATGAGCATAACGAAACTCGAATCCTACCGCCGACGCGAAAGAGTAGACGGTTATACACAGCTGCATAGGAAAACCAAAGTGATCCACATTTCACGTGCAAAGTAACTCCAATTTCTTTGCCGCGTACTCTCTCTCTCTCTCTCTCTCTCTCTCTCCCCATCGTTGTATACGCGATATACCGCGCCGCGACAGACATTTTATATTAAAGAATTCTATGTGGCGTCTATGGGCCCACGCTCGACGAAGCGCGAAAATTCGAGAAACAATTTTAACCAGTCTGAGCGTCGTGTCGCAGCTATATACATATAAGTACCCAAAGGGAACGAGACATTCGCGACAAAGAAGCCGCGAGAGGAGGTTCTTATAATACTCGCGTCCCTCCCGCGGCATCGTCGTCTGGGAAATCCGATTGGAGAAAGGAGCTCACTCACTCTCTCTCCCCGAGTATCGCGGAATAAAACTTGCCTCGGCAAGCTTCTCGAGTTACAGCTCTGAGCGACGTATGTAGCTCGCTTCGCGACGAGAGCTTCTTTTCCTGTGTATATATAGAAGGACGCAAGAAGCCAGCTCTCCCATATACGGTAATTGCAAAACGCCCCGTACATCGCGTGTGTACGTGTGTGCGCGGACCTGCAGTGAGAGAGCGGCGAGGAAAACTACTTAGTACCTTAATTACGGGAGCTTTTTGCAGGAGGGGCTGCGCGCGCAAGCGTAATGAAAGGATCGCGCGCTTTTTTACACTCTACGTTCTTTCTTCTACATGCACGCGGCGGGCGTTGTAATCTAGCCGTGAGACGACTTGCTTGACGAGCGTGCGATGGATTTGAGCTTTGTTTCCTGGACTCGTTTTGAGATGTACCCTTTTTAGTTTTTATATCGATAATGCTGTAGGATTTGTTTGTTTAGAATGCGAATTGAAAGTAGATTAGAGCTTCGCGAAGATGGGATTTTATTGAAAAATTTCCGAAATCGTCTGAACGAATATCAATAATTACTCTGTCAGTTTTTTAAGCGACAGCTGAAACTTCAATAATGTGGTGCAAAATTAAAACTGCAAGAAATGCTGCTTTAAGAATAATGGCGTATGCCCAAGGTACGTTCAAGATGAACTGCTCCAGAAAAACAAGTGTTCACGCCATTTTAATTTTTGAAGAGCTTTCCACTATTACCAAGCACTACATAGGTACGCTGCTTAGTTTTGTTTAAAAATGCACAATTACGAGGTCCGCGTACAATGCAAGCCTCGTGATTAACTAGCGAAATTTTTTTTTGTGAATTAGGTCACTCGATTGGTAATGGACAGTAATTGTGAGGGCAACAAAGACTGTATCAAAAATTGCGGTTGCTATAAAAAAAACGAAAAGAAAAGCTCAACGGCTGTAGTTGGAATAATCGTCTATTATATATTAAAGTGCTACCGTCCGAATTATTTTTACACAGGAACTTCAGACGAAAGAGAACAATGCTTGTGTGTTACTCTAGACTGACTTCGACAAATTGATAGCTCTGTATTGGCTCGATCTTGACTGGGTTGACCGACCGAATTCGCGTTGATTACTATACTCACACACTGCGTTTTGAGGTTACATCGGTTACTCACGCGGCTGCGTTGCTTGACACTTGTCAAGTAATTATCTCTATATCGTTCCTGCGTCCTCTACTCCCGACATGCAATCGACGGATATTGTATTGTCGGCCATCAGCTTTAAGGAACTATTATTAAGCATGTTCTCGAGGTCGGCTCTCTTAGAGTTTCCTTACACTATATCGTTTTCTCTTGGGCTGCTCATTGTCTGTAATAAAACAGATCACCTCATATCGAAGAAAAAGAGAGAAATATCCTCTAAGAGTTCCTTGGCTCGCGTAGTAATCGATAAATTCATTTCTAAATTAAAACCTATTTGACCAGTGATAAATTCATTAATATACTCCATTGTTTAAATTACATGTAAATTATCTCATTAGTTATCCTTTGCATCACTCTAAACCCTAAAGAGTAAAAATTGGCGAAAAAAAGTAGAAATTTTGTGATTCTCCCTTTTCAAAAGAGTAAAATGACATTTTTACTCTTTATAAAGTAGAAAAAACTAGAATCGCTCTTTTGAAAAGAGTAAAATTGACATTTTACTCTTTTGAAAAGGATAAAATGGTTTTTCTCCATTTCAAAAGAGTAAATTAATAAATTTCTACTTTTTGATAGTAGAAATTTTAATCCCGAAATATCAAAAGAGCAAATAAGCAGGTTTACTCTTTTCAAAAGAGCATATTAAAAATTTTGTACATTTTGAAAGTAAAAATTTTTTACCGAATTTCCCAAAGAGCAGCTATTAGAGTGGAAAATCCCTAATTTCCAAAAGAGTATAAATTAAGAAATTGGAAAATTTGAAACTTTCTCGAAATTTATATTTAACATTGCTGATTTTTACTGTATACGCCGTACGCGTGTGAGTAAGTTACTGGTATACGCATTACGCTGTGCTCATAACATAACCTATCCGAAAGACCAAGTGCAAACATGTCTGTTATTGCAGAACCCCTACCAAAGGTAAATTATTAATTATATATTATTTATTGTATAGATAAAATAAGGTGGATTGATAAACATTGAATCGTAATTTTACAAGACTTTTATGTCAATGCAGAAGCTTTGTGTATTTATTTGAAGAACCGAGGGCTTTGTGAAGACTACGCTAACCTATTT
>UELU01121819.1:0-33127 GCA_900490025.1 Megastigmus dorsalis
GTTTATCTACACATATAAATCTTTAAGAATCCACCATTACATATATGAAATTTGAATAGTCGATCTTTAATGGCCCACTTGAGAAATTTTGACTCTTTACTATACTGGGAGAATGGTGAAATTGGGATGACAAGTACCATGGAGTTCGAGGCGCGTGATATTACGCCCTTATACACATTAACAGTGCGCACTCCTATCGTGCCGATAAAAGTTTGTGTAATTGTTTGGCTAGTGTGCGCTATACACTGGGAAACTAGACCTACCGCTGCAGAGTTGAGGTTTCCGTGAAATTTCATAAAATATACAGATTATTTAATGACGCGATTTAAAAAAGTGATAGGAGTTCAATGTAGCAAATGTTTAGGTTGCGAATGGCGGTGCGAATTCACTGTTGGATAGCAAAATAGCAGTAGTATAGGTTATGTATTAATCAGTAGGGGAGATGATAAATTATTCGTAGTTTGCTGATTGATGCACATTAAAGTGATATAAATATACAAAAAGTGATTCATTATGATGAAAAGATGCGGCGATTGAGAGTATTTTTCATAATAAATAAAAACAAGTAGAAAATAAAATACATATAAACATAAATAGGCATTTTAAGAATAAAAGCAAAAAAGAAAGGACTTTAACCAGAATTTAAAATCTTTTAACAGGAGTGTCTAGATTATATGTTATAAATAAATAAAACATTAAAACCTTCGTTGATCATGCAGCTTGACAGAAAGATGAAATCTTATGAACAAATAAGAATACAGTGTTTCGTAATTACAAGCAGAAGGCCCAAAATATACTTATTGCCTTAAATTGCATGTTATGGAAATGTAGTTAAAATTTAACCTTTAAATGTTTATCCGCGTTGCGATATATAGCGTTGGAATATAACGAAAATAAGTAGTTAATTTACCTTATAAGTTGCAAAATTAAAATACTTGTAAAAGTAAAAGCTATATCGGTTCAACTATCAATTTATGAACTAGTCCTGTAAAAGAGATCATTCAAAAACACAGAACAGAGTATTCAAATGTAAAAGAGCACACGACCGCATAACAAATTAAGTAAAAAATATTGCATTCATGGAATTCTTCCATTTTGTAAAGTTAACTTAGATAAATACGCACTTAAAGCTTCAAAAAAATTATTTTACTAAAGTTTATATTCATTGATCAGAGTTCATCAGTGTTTGACTTCTGAATTAGCATTCTAAACATTGATGAAAGTTGCTTTACAAAATAAACACGTAAAGTAAATCTAATCAGAAGTTTAAATAAAAATGTGAAGATGGAGAGCGAAAATTGTTGTTCAGGTTCACGACATGGTTTTTGAACAATTTTTAAAATAAAATTTACTTATAATTTTTAAATCTACATTAAATACTTTTAGCTTTATCAGAGATTAAAATTAATTATGTATCGATATTTCAATCGTCACAATACATAGTGTACAGTGCTTTGAGTATAAGAAATGAGAAAATCGTCAGTATCAGATTCAATGGTCTCAAGAAGTTCAATTTACAATTTATTTGCTGCTGCTTGGTGACTTTTTAATTTTAAAATATTCACTTAATATATATATATATATATGTATATATTAACAAATTATAAGAAGCTATAAGTCCAGCATGCTACAATAAATTGTCTAGTATTCTGCATTACATGGTGAAAAAAAATTTTATATTAAATATACGTTACTCGGAATGCAACAAGATAATTACTTACATAACGGCATAAGCTTGGAATTAAACCGGTCTGCCTATGATCCTGCTATTTCAAACTTGACGAACAACTTCGTATTACGCGCATTACGGGAATTATTATGTTATCCGTTGAAATTATTTTTGACTTCTAAGAAAGAGACACACGTCCACAAAGACACGATCAACTAAGTGCGAATAATAAAGTAGTGCAATTACCTTATCTGGAAGCTCGTGAAGAAGTAATGAAAGTTCCGCGATGAAATTCTGTAGGCAGCATTTATTAATGGCATTCACTGAGCAGGATATCAAGGAGGATTTAAAACTAGTTGATGTACAATTTATTTACAACGTGAGGATGATTTAAATGAGGTCGCGATGGTCGTTCATCTCAATTAATGTCACGGGCTTTTACAGTTTGCTGATTAGTTTCCAGCTGTTCGCTTATTGGCATTTGATAAAGTAAAGATGCCCATCATCTCTGCATATTTAGTTTTCCAAAGCTATATCATGCTGGAATTAATTTTAGTTTAAGCTTTTTAATCTTAAATTGAGACACGAAATATTTTTATCAATTTTATTATATCATCAAAGTTAATTCATACGGTAGCACATGCGACATAAATAGAAATACAATCACTATTTATTTATATCACTAATTCTCATTTATTGACATTTTTTATGCGTATGGTATCATAATTGTTTACAGCAACTTGCTGTAAAACCAAAAGATTGTAACATTCAACGGCATGTAAAAGGTGCAGTAATTTCGTTAAAGCGATATCAGCATCATTAACTAACCACGTCTCCTCAAGAGGGAAGAGGACACGCCTAACAAGTCGATCGCCAGGCGAAGCATCGGTAAAGCATCGAACCCAGCGGATTTACATCGTTAAGCCCTCGAAACGGCCTTCTCCGCTCATCCATCCTATCTCCCGCGACCTTCGAAGACTAGATATACGTACGCCAGAGAACGAAAACTTCGGCGACGTATCAATCTTCCGATCCGACGACGAGAGTGCGACGTTCGACAAATGGCAGGAGGGGGAAGACACGACTCTCCTTAGTCCCAGAGTGTGCAGAGGAGCGATCCATAAGAGGCGTTACTCGCGGAGAGGCCGGATGAAGCCGGCGTAGCGTAACCGGCATGGAAGGTGCACAAGGATCCTCTTGGTTCCCGAAATAATAGCGAGAGAGACAGAAGCGACGGACCGCCTATGTCCTCGTCGTAGCCACTCCACGAAAGAGACACGACAATGAGAGCGCTGTCGAGTCGAGCTTGTTCTTTGCCTATAGAGCATGGGCGTGTATGTGTGTGTGTGTGTGTGTATGCGTGCGGTGCGTTTCGGTGGTTTTGGGGGCGATGGTGCAGGAGCAGAGACGGTGGAAGAGGAAGACCGAGAGCGACGCAGCCAACTGCACCGTCAAGGACTTTGACACATACTTAATCACACGGTTGACTTTCTGCTTCTGCATACCTAGAGCTCTTCCGGTCTATCTATGTCTTCCGCTTTCCCCTTTCCCTCTTCTCTTTCTCTCTCTCTTTTCCACTCTCTTTGCTTGATCCCTTGTTTACAGTCCTCTTTCTCTCTCTATCTCTCTCGATACTAGCGTGAGTATCTAGAAACAGTTTCATTACGTTTGTAATTCATTTAAATCGATGTGTATTTTTAAGAACATAAAGCACTGATCACTGTACTAATTTTGATTCTAAGTCATTTATCAAGAGCCGTGCATGAATGAACTTTGGAAATTTTCGATTTGAACCAAGACTTCAATACAATCAGTTTCTAACATAACCGTACTTGTTATTGCCCTGCATCGCAGCAACGTCTTTTAATAAAATCTCAATTCCAAGACATCCAAGATAAACCGAATCCACTCTGGACGTCAATTCAATTAAGTGATCGGGCAAGATCCAATAAATGCCATCGAATATCCCCGAGTACGCATACAAAGTCCGCGTATATATACCGTCCAACCAATCGTCGTCCTCCCCCTCGGCACGGTATAGACAAAGTGATCTTTGACCGAATCGTGCGTCGCTTCGGAAACGCGCAGCGATCGCCAAAGACGGAGAGAGCTGGGGACGTAATGGAAGGAGTTATATATATATATACCCGCCGCCAGCTTTGTTGGAACGCAATAGTATTATTGCTGCGCGGAAATTGGCGCGAAACTGACACGAAGGCTGTTGACTCGCACTGCAGGCTTCCTGACTGCTGCACCCCGATGCACCTTAAACACGTGCGTATATATCTGTACTGCGCTTTATCTCGGCTGTTCACAACACGCTGCACTCGTATAAAGGCGTATTACGCTGCGTTACGTCGCAAATCCTGACGCTGTCGAGCGATTATTCCCTCTACGATGGGTCAATGTTTGAAGGATGCCGGGGTTACGGGGCTCAAGACACGCGCCCGCGGCAGCTAAACTCTTTTGATGCGATGGAGGTGGAGTCGCGGCATTAGACACGTCTTTGAAGGAAAAGCTCATTAGCTGCAGAGGTGCTTTTGTGCGTGCAAGCTGAGGGATGAAGAATGAGCTGCCGAACCCAAGAGTAATGGATGTCTTTCATAGGGCTATGTAGACTAGCGATCATCAGCATTTGATTGTCTTTCGGGTGATTAATAATTAATAAGAATGGATCGATAGTTTAATGGCTATCTTATTCTAATGATGTCAGGTCTTTTGTTGTGGGCTGGTTTGGGTTGATATTTCATACTTTTGAATTTAATTAGATGCCAATCTCTCTCGCTAAGACTTGCAATTTGTGCTTCATCAGTGATGGATTCCATTTTCTAGTTAGTGCTATCAGTTTTTGACTTTGCCCGCAGCTTCTCATCAACTTGTAATGAGAAACAAAATAGCTATTCGATGAAAATTATCAAGGCTATGTTTATTATTGTTTAAAAATTAGCATATTATGTATCAAATATTAATATTAATATTTACTTGCGGTGAAATGCAGCCCAAAATTAAATACTTCCCATAAGAGCTCTAATAAAAAGCAGCGTAAAAAAGCGGTCCACGAAAAATATTGAAAAAATTTAGGGTAACCTGTGGTACTCGAAAGAATCATAATATTCAACTTTTATTAGGATCTCTGCATTTATCTGTAAGCTATAGATCTCCTTGAATCATCGTCTCCCAAGAAATGATAATAATGAACCAGAGAGAATTCTGACGGGTGCACTGGCAGGTGAACGCCAAGTCGTCTTACGGAACATTAGTTGAATGGGCAGGCAAAGCATGTCTTAATTCAAGAAAGGCTCCTCTGCTGAATAGACAAGAACGGTAGGGTGATTATACAACTAAATCTGATCACTCAAACTAATATTGATGAAATATGTACACATTCTGTACTTAGGCTGAGAACACAATAATGCAAATATTGATGTATTACATTGGCATGAGCTCAAATCATTTAAAATTTTCAAATTATTGTTATCAAATGAACGTAAAAACTAAGCAAACTCAATCAGAAATTTCATTTTTTATTAAATCTTCCGGTATATGAAAAAAATTTCCCGGTAATTTACCCTCGAAGACCGAAATTAGACTAAACGTTTCCACGCTCGTGTAAGCGAAAGAAAGACAGAGCACTACATGGAGAGAGCTGAGAGCGAGAGAGAGAGAGAGAGAGAGAGAAGTGAGTAAAAGAGAACAGAGAGGAAGAGAAATTACGAGGAAGGGCGAGGCATATGAACAGGTTCGCACTGATTAATGTCGTAAAATGTCGTTCGGCTGGGCGCGTGTATAGCTCTCGTATGCCTTTGGCAGTGGTGGGGGACGAAGCTATACGTTCGAGCTCTCCGCCACTCGGTCGCGGAAAAGCCTCCGGGGGGCTGAAGGAGTTTGCAGTCCGCCGAAGCGAGTCTTTCACGAGACCGGACCTAAAGAGAGGGACTTCCCTCTCGACCTAAACCCACCGCACTTCTGCACAGCCATAGCAGCCGGAGCGCCTCTTCCATAAAGTAAACTTTTCGTCGCGCAAGAGCTTGAATACGGTTATTAAGCTTTTTGCGCGCCGCTTATAGTGTCAAACAAAAGCTGCTGCTGCTGCGGCAATTATCTTGTAGGACGCGCGCTTTCGGGTCCCCCGGATTCATGCACTGCAAGTACCACCAAAAATACCTCGATCCCTCGCTTTATTTCCATTCATCGCTGGCGTAGACAGAAGTTTTTTTTGTTTTCAGTGCCTCGCTCAATTTGAAAGAACCTCGTTGTATTCGTATTACAGCGGCCCAACAAAATTCGCTCACTCAGAATAAACTTTACCAAATTTTGCAGGAGGACTATAAATCGCTGCCTTATTGGGTTATTAAGTCCTTGGAGCGAATTGTGTGTGTTCGCACACCCTTCTTTTCTCATCCACGAGGTGTAGAGTGTAGAGCGCTCGCAGGTCCTTTGTTGCCGAGCGTCACCTCGCGCTCGACTGTTCTTTCGCCCTCTTCAAACGCTCCTCGCGATATTACCTTACTTTTATTTTTGTTTCGCCTCAGCTTCAGAGTCCTGTTTCTTTGTCTGTTTTTTTTTGTTTCTTTTCGGTTTTGCGCATTCTTTTCCTTTCTTCTCTTGAGATTCTTATCTTTGTCGACAGCGATTGTGTGTTTGCTTTGTATAGGCGTGCTTTTTTTTTTTTTTTTTGAATTTGTCAAAAAGAAGCGTCGAGGAGAATAGCCTTCCTGTAACGAAGTGACGATTTCGAATTTTAAAGTCAGAATTGTAATGCTTCATTTACTAGAATAAAGTTATTTTAACAAATGATAAACAGTAAGGTATAAGTATAAATATTTAAATTCGATCTGTTTATAATTTTATAAAAATTTTTATCTGTACATTTTCCTCTGTGAGAATTACTCGATACGATACCCTACTTTTTCCCAAAGAAAAGCTCTTATATTTACTCGTTTTTTTTCTATTTCACCGAAAGTTTCGCTCTCTCAGTTTCAAGTCGCCGCGATGCTTTTTACGATGGAATAATTACGGTCCTAGTAGACTTGACTCGATTTTCTCGCACTAGGCGCGCGCTAGAGAGAGTTCGCAGCCAGACGAGAGAGAGAGCTGCATTTCTTCCGGATGAGACAGCGTCGCGTGCCCCGCGACAGTAAACAATCTGTCGTCATCGCGCGGGAAGTCTTAGCAATTCCAAAGTTAATTCTTCTCGACGAGCACTGCAGCAGCAGCAGCAGCAGAAGTCGTGCTATACGAGACTTTTGAACAAGTGTGAGTTGCTGCTGCTACTTTATTTTCTCTGTTAGCCCCCCCTCCCTTTTTTGTTTCTTTCCCCGGCAAACCAAGTTATAAAACTTTGAGAGGTTTTTAGCTTACATGAAATTACTGCAAATTCAATTGAGATTTTGCAATTTTTTGTAAATACGTAAAATATTGGTAAGATAATTTGTAAATTATAAAGATATCAATCGCGAGATGATTACCTTTTAACATCTGTGCTTTCTTGACTTTATATTTTAAATTTGTAAGCTTAAAAGCGTAGTCCCTTCAAAGATAATTTATTTGAGATACATTCATAGTGGCAGTTTTTATGAATGCAATAGAAATTTTAATGCGATGTAAACATGATCCAACAAGTTATATCTATTTTACAATATGAAATTAACCAATTCTATAATTCAGATCAGATAGGTAATTAATCATCAAAAAGCACTGGAACCTTAACGAAATACAATACATTAAATATATTCAGTCACAGAACATTCGTAACATATCCGATCTCACTAATTAACTATTAGATTTTAATCACTTTTAACGACTTTTAAAAGTGGCCGGCTATATATTCTCGAGCTACGCCGTACCAAAATTATTAATTTAAATTCATGATCTCACAGTGCCGGTTTAAATTTGAAATTCATATTTCAATTATCCGTAAGCGCAGCCGTATAAGTTTCATTTTTCCGTTTCCAGATATATAAAGATCTCTCTCCTCTCGACTCCTCTCCCATTCTCTCGCTCTGCCTGCAGTGGCAATAAAACTAAGCACCTCACGACCAGCCCTTTCTCGATTCAAGAACTGCGCTGCTGCTGGCCCGAAAAATGCATAGAGTTTAAACGGATCGGCGAATGTTATTCGAATATATACGAGCCGCAACAGCCGAACCCTCGTATTTTCGTATAAAAACACAAAGTCTTTTCTCACCCGGCTTTTCGCGCGCTGCACCGCGACTCTGCAGCAGCAGCAGCAGCAGCAGCAGCAGTACCGGGCAGAAATGCGAGCTTCGCGCGCATGGATAAAAAAAGCTCCACAGCGGCGGGTTTCGCCTGCGCGAGCTTTTTGGTTTGCAAAGTAGCTGCCGGCCGTCGCTGCTCGGGCGCGTGCGAACTTTACGATCGCGCTATATTACTTCGGGAGAGGCGAGCGAAGAGGGCGACAAGCTGCTATCCCCTTCTCGCTCCCTCCGCGTTATCGACATTGGGAATTTTATTAGTCGCCGCTATAGTTTTAATAAGTAGATTGACGTTTATCGTGTTTAGAGGAAAAGAGGGGCGGGGGGATGAGCTACGGAGCGCGGTTCGGCGTCGTAAAGAAAGTTGACCCGTAAAATCCGCTAAGTAAGAATTCTTTGGAATTTCGAATACTACACGCGCAGTGATACGAATTTTATTTCATAGTTCGATTACTACGTGACGACACGATTTTAAGCGTTGATTGAATTATCGCGGAAAATTAAAATATACGGTGTACTCGTCGTAAAAAGTACTTTGCATTTATGCTGAAAATATTATAATGCCGCGAAAAGGAATTTTGTTACGATCGACTAATTTCGCGTAAGAAGGAAACCAGCAGTAAACTTTTGACCATAACAATATTTCATATATGAAGAGAAAAGTGTAAATATATTTTTGATCTAAAACGGATGTAAATATACCGTTATTTAAATGAAACATTCTCATGGTACGTATTCATCAGAGACAGTTTATGCAAATAATCGTAATAAAGTTCTTAATAAGCATGTGCCGTCAAACGGTGCGCGCGATAAGATTAAAAAAAAAATGAACAATTACCATCGGTGCGGTCGGTCCGCTTATAAAAATTGAGACCTCATTCTCAGCGAAATCATTGCGAAATTCATGAAAAATGATCGTGCAATATATATCGGGCCGAGAGAGCTGCTGCTGCGCATGATTCATCGGTCCGCGCGCGCGCACATTTAATAATAAAGCCGCCTGCAACGGATCGGATAAAAAAGTAGTCTGCCGCAGCGCAGGAGAGTTTGGATATAGCCGCGCTCCGCGTGCAGTCGCGCCTGTATATATACCTCGCCAGCTCTTAATGAAAGGACATATTTTGACGGGGCGCACTTATTCGATCGATTTATGAGCCGGCCGCTGCCGGCCGCTCATCTCTCTCTCTCTCTCTCTCTCTCTCTCGCTTCTTTAATGCCGTCCGCAGATGGCTAATTAATTCAGCCGCTGCACTGGCACCGCACACTTTCGTTGCGGATGTTCTTCGAGCTACGGTGTGTCTCGCTGACGAAACGCGACTGCGCGTTTCTGTTTTGCAAATGATGTGTGATTTTTCAACCGAGTGTATCTTAATTACGTTGTTTTTCTCTTTTTTCTTTTACCGTGCCGGTTACACGGAGCCACTAAACCTCTTTTTTTTCTTTTTCGTCTTGTTTGTCTGACTTTTTTTGGTATTCCGGTGTGCAGCTTGTTGCGCGAATTCGAAGAATAAAGACGATTGAGGGTTCTTCGTTTTGGGTGACGTAACTATTAATAATTATTTGATGCTACCGCCTTTTTTCTTATAATTATGCACCTTGCGATGTGTATTTATGCAGATTTTAGTTATACAGAGCGAAGGTAACACATCGATTAGTGCATTTTCGGAGACTTGTTACTAATGCTTAGTTTGTAGAATAACTATAAAATATTAGATAACCCAAGCAATAGAAGTTTTACATCAATTAGTATTTGCACATAGTAGCCCGAAACAAAAAGGCGAGAAAACATAAATATTAATAAATTTAATCGATTCGTAAGGTGACCGTAAATGTTATATGTATTAATTATATCAATTATTATTTATGCGAGCATTTAAAAAAAAATAAGATGACTATAAGAATAATGATTATTTGAATTCAGTAAAGGTTTAAAAATCAAAATTAGTAAATAACCTATTATTAGTTACAAATAAAGTGGAAATTTTCAGTGCACTAAAAAGTTCAATGGAAGTTGATATTTTAAGTAAAATTTTTACTTCATGCATCGTATAATGTAAATTAATTATAATTTGTAACGTTCCTGGCTTCATTAATTAAATTTCGAGCTGAAGTTCTGGCAATTTATCAAGTTTGAAAATGCTTTTGAAATTATAAATAACGGGAAAATTAAGTAAAAAAATGTTTAATGAATGAACTGCTTGGCCCAACGTTGATTTTGGTATTAACTTAGTTCTCAAAATCAATAATAAGCAATGAATAAACAATACGATACTCATCACTGCACTAAAGAATTTTTATTTATTTAAATATATGCATAAGAAATAATTTGTTTTTGGGATTTTTTAGTATTGTTGTAATTTCTAGCATAATTGCTATGCTTTTATTGTCAAGAAATAAATAAAAATATGTTAAAGTCGTTTGGTCATGACTTAATCGACGCTTGCCGGAAACCAAGTTTAATTAAAACTGCTATATTATCTATTATCTTTGGTTTTAAGTTACTCCCGTCCGAAAAAAAAGTAAAAGAATTACAAGAATGCGATACCCGAGAGTCTTTAATTTCGTTGCCTCGCTAAGAGTTCTTTTCTTACTTACTTTCGCGCTAAAGTGAATTAAACAGATTCCTTTATTCGAGTCCGGGAAGAGAACAGCTTTATTCAATTTGCCGAAGAGAAAAGTGCTTTACCTCCTTCATGATTGGTAAAACGTGCCGAGGACTTCATGGGGCAGATTTACCCCCAGATTTTTAGCCCAGGCCGGTTGTATTCAGCATCGACCAATAGCCCAATCTCTCGTCACGCACTTAGTTCAGAATCCGTATCTCAACACTCGATTTTCTGAGAGGTTGCCATTTAAAATCGTTACACGTCCGAATGTGCAAAGATTTGCGACAACAGCTGAAATTAGAACGCGTACCTATACTTTGCCTCGTAACAGGACAAACTGATTTACGATTGTTTTGTTTATACACATTGCGTCAGGCGTCTCAAAGTTTTATCGCACCAATAAAATTACTCAGCTTTGTTTTTCAACAGGACATAGCTGATTTATAATGCGTCGAGGTACGCCTAGCGCGTAAATCTATCAAGCCTATCCAAGAATTTAAATAATCTCCAGTGCATAACTTGGCGCTCTAGCGCACACTCAATATCGTCTTTTGTTACCGTCGATCGCGCTTTCGCAGTAGGTATCCGCACCGCGCGCGGGAAAAGGCTCCCGGGGTAAAGACTCAACTGCCATGGGGGCCTCGGCATAACTGGGCCATAAACCCAAAAATCGATATATACATAATCCCGCGCCTCGTGTCGTCCGCTGCGCAATTTGAAGTATCCAAAATTCTATGGCGTTCGTGCGCCACCGATGCAGCATACACACGTAACATACGCGACACGTTTCTAGAGCGCGCACCGGAGGAGAGAGAGAAGAGAGGGAATATGGGCTCTTGCGTGGCGCGCGTTGTTAACAATGCCCACAATGTCCTGGCAGCAACCCGCAGGCTCTCTCTCTCTCTCTCCCTCTCTCTCTGTCTGTCTTTCTCTCCGTGACTAACTTCGACCGAAACTATTTATCAAGCTAGCGCGACAATATTAATACCCCCTCGTGTTGTATCGTTCCTTGGCAGCTCTCTCGCGCTGCTCTCTCTCTCTCTCTCTCTCTCTCTCTCTCTCTCTCTCTCTCGTGCTTTTGTGTCTGCGCACTCTTACTTGTTGTCTTCGGAGAATGCATTAGGTTGTCGTTTTTTACGTTAAAGAAATTGTGCAATGTGCTTATTTTCTGTTATCCTGTTGGTTATATATATATGAAATTTACCATTCTAAAATATTCATTTTGCTACGTTACTGGCATATGTTCTAAAGCATTAGATGGAAATGAATTTTTTCTTATAATAAGGAGAAGAGCAAGTTTGTATCCCAAGTAAGGGATAAGCATGGATGAAGTAAGTGGCGTGAAAAATTGAAAATATCGACACGAAATAATCATCAATAACAGGATCCTCATCGATTGCCTCATCCTCGTCTATACTGGTGGATCCGAGTACGGAATCCCCGACTTTTTATCATCTAAATTAGCCGTAACGCAAACTCCTTTGCGATCGTGCAACAGTAATAGCCCAAAGAAACGGAAGTTAAAGAAAGAAAAGAAGAAAAAGAAAAGGAAATGCCAAACGCGATAAAAGCACTGTAACACCAATGAAAGTATCATCATCGACCTACACCACACTCGACGTACTTTGATTGGTCGTTGGGATAGTATATAGTCCGTGAGAGCGTGTTTCCATTACAAGACCACTTTATGACTCGTTTCAGCATACGTCATCAAATCGCGGAAAAGTCCACCGCTACCGCGAGCTCTAGAGCAGCCATAATGGAAGAAGAGAGAGAGAGAGAGAGAGAAAAAAAGTAGCCTTCACCGCGCGAAGGTATGTATGCCTCCTTATCGCACGAAGGAGGAAGTTAAATAGTTGCTCGTTGACAGAAAAGCGCTGTGTAGTCACGGCGGCCGATCGATTTACGTACGTGACGCGCCTGCACCGGAGCCGCTTAAGTGGTGTGCACTCTATATTACGTTACTTCTCTCTCTCTCTCTCTCTTTCTCTCTCAAGCAGTCTCTCTCTCTCTCTCTCTCTAGCTCGCTCGCTTCCTTCGTATTCACATGGCACTCGTGCTGCAGTGGAGAGGCCCCTGCCGATGATTGCACGTATATGTCCGAGGAAAATCGATTTTATGAGAGAGGGAGCCCGAGACGCGCTAGAGCTTGGAAATGCCAATTTCAATCGGCTGCATTTATATTGGCTGCATTTATAAGGATATTCTTGAGGCTCTTATAAATCTAGTTTAGCTCTTTATAGATTCCCTCGCGTTTCTGCACTGAAGCGAGTCTAATCGATTATCTTACAGATGTTAAATTAAAAAGGTGCGATGTTTGATATGTATAAAAAATCTTGGTCAATTCAGACTGCATTAGTAAGTTAGTAGGTAGATTTATAAAGATTTTATGCATAGTTGGACTTATTCTGGACGTTACTTTATGCACTAGATAATTCGTAATCTTTCGGAATAATAATAGAATATTGAGGATTGCATTAGAGAACTCTGTTCGCTTCTTTTGCAGTGAAATATAAATAATTGATTTGAACACATAAATGTACATACTCCAAGTTCTCTACAACATTTGTCCTCGTTATTGTAGTCCAAAGATATTTCTAGAATTGACATTTAAATTTCTTTTCTTCGTAATGCTTTACCAATCTTTTCTAAAAGTATTTGAATTTTACAAAAATAACATTTTTTATTGAAATCGAATATTTTGAGATATTAATGATACAACGAAACTCTTGCTCAAGGATATACCAGCTTCAATTTTAACACTCCGAATCTTTATTGCTGTAAAATCGCTGATAAAATTTAAAACCATAGAGTCAAACAATTATGTGGTATTATTATATGGTGGCATTATATGGTATATGGTCTTTTGAGCGTAAAAATTTACAATGTGCAATTGCGTCAGTTCAATACGTCTTCCAAACGTATTTATACCGTAATGAAAAAACACAAATTTATATTCGCGATGATGCGTTAACTTCTTTTCCTCCCACTTCGTACGAAAATGGCGTTTTCATTATTCCAGTTAAGACTCGTCGATTAATTATGTTCATAAATTAACATGTTGTTGATTTCAAAGTAATTATCGATGTTATTAATTATCTCCAATTAAATCGCGCCATTCATTGCGCTCTTCACGTGCGGCACGTGCTTCAATTAATTTAATAATAATTTCATATCCATAATGTTTAATTCGTCGGGTCAAAAATTTTCCAAAAACAAGCGTAATCTCTCCCTCTCTCACTCTCTCTCATAAAATAATCAATTTCATCTGCTTTGAAGTGTCGCTCGGCTGGCGCCGGTGTACAAATCGTTATGGGAACCGTAGCAGCGCATGCAGCCGGTTCGTCGTATACACTGCATTGAAATTAGTGTGCAACCCTCGCTAAATTAATTTGACTTTAAATTAATGTCATTAAGCAGCCGCTATTTTCATTAAAATTCCACTTTAAATTCAATATTTCCCGACTGATCGCGACTGCGGCTGTATATGCATATCAGTCGGTACGTGTATACACATGTAGACCCAAATATACGCACTGATCGCGCGCGTCAACTGGACCTTTATAATATGCTGAATCTCTCACCGCGTGTCGTCGTAGTCGACGGGTTCGGGTTATATACGCTTTGATATCGACGTGATTCTGACGCGTATGAAAAGCTATTACGTGAGAGAAATATATATTTATATCGATGGTCGATGCGGTATTGATTGCATTCAGCGGTTTAATTTTTCACACCTGATAAAACCCGAGCGAAGTGAAATGTTTACGATTGAGAGAAGCCCTTGTGCGCGCGCTGAACTTGGACAGCGCCGATGAATATTGTCCTCTGCTTTACGAACATTTAGCTTTTAACCTCCGCGCGTGAGAACTCTGATGATCATCGGTGCTCTATTGAAGAGAGAGAGAGAGAGAGAGAGAGAGAGAGAGAGAGAGAGAGAGAGCTGGCTGAGCGCATATATTTTGAGAGCGCGATAAACACGCCTTTTTAGAATGCTCGCCGAGTCCCGCGAGATATCTTTTGTCGCCGTCAAATTGCTTTATTGTAGCCGACGTTATCAATTATATTGGTCCGTTATTTTGCGAAAGCTTTTATTGTATATATGTATAGGTTCGGGAACTTTTGCAAACAACGTTGTTGTATATCGGATGCCCGGGCCAAATTCAATCTGTTCTTTTGTTTCGTTGTCAACTACGTTCGATTATTGTGATTCAATTATTCTTGGTTCAATTCGGATTTTCCGGTCAAAGACTCGTTGTTCGATAGAAAAAAAAAAACAGTTCTCCCATGCTTTGCCTGTTAATTGTCACGATCTATGTATATAATGACGAAAATCGTTGCGCTAATTGCTTTTGACAATACGTTTGCTTTTAACGAATATAGCTAGCAAGAAGCCAATGAAACAGTCAATTCGCGGAATCAAGATTCCAGCTCAACAGTTGGCTCAAAGAACATTCGCCCCTGCAGATATACCAAAAAAAGAAAGAAAGAAAAAACAATGCTGCGCGCCAACCCGTCATATCCTCTATATTTTCGTTACCTCGTCGACATTATCTCACGTCGCGCAGCCGCGATTAAAAAAAATAAAAAAGTGAGCCGGCAGGTATAAGCGGAACATCCAAACTGTCCAATTCGGTCAGGGGCGCGCTGCTGCAGGGATTACGCTTACAAACGATGCTCGGGCGGGCGGGCGCGAACTCTGAAATCACCGGCAATTCGATACGAGCGCGAAACAAAACGCACTCTCGCTATATCCGTTCTCTCTCCCTCTCGTCAAAAAAGAGGAGAGAAAAAAAATACGCACACACACACACAAACACATAAACACACACAAATGGTAAAACGCATACAAAACAGAAAGAAAGGGATCGGAAAAAGGGGGGATGTATGCACGCGAAACGTCGCCTCGTCAAGACCTCGACCCTCTCTTGTCGTGCCTATACTCGTCGGGCTGTCATCCAACAATTAACGCCTCTCTCACGCGCGCTACGCGATTGTTTGCCACAATAAAGACACGTCAGGGACAGGCGTAAAACGTGCCTTTTTTTCGGGGGGAAGAGACCGCTCGCAACTACTGCTGCAGGGAAAAAGGTTTCGGTGCGGGCGCAGCGAATACAAAAAAAAAACGGGTACAATATCGCACACGCGCGAGTTTTCGAAAGCGAGAAAAAAAAATGGGGAAATAATAACCATTCGGCTCTCGCGATCGGAGATGGACGTTTTTTCTTTCGTTTTTTTTTGGTCGTCTGAAAAGCGCAGTATATAGAGATGGAAAAGTAAATAATACTGGGGAGGCGAGGTGTGCATTCGCGTGCGAAGGATCGACGAATCGGTTAATTTTTTAACGGGGACGCGAGTCGCTATGTGGATGCGTTGTTGTACTCTTCGACTTGATGGACTTTTTTGTGTATCGCGCGTTTCGTAGAACGACAGATTCGGGGATTCGCGATACGTATACCTTGTTATCGCGCGCGCAGCGCGTGATGCGTTGTTTGGGCAAGTTCAGTTTTCTAGTCTGTTGATTTTCAAAGATTTTTTTTTTCGTCGAGATATGTTTTGTGCTCTGTCGAAATTGTCTGTTTTGTTCGAGAGCTGGTACTTCGTTTAATGTTTCTGAACTGGATTGTGAATAGTTTTAAATTTTTAATACCTATCTTATCTTTCGTAATTAAAATAAAGAAACCCGTGTATTTAATTCATAACAGTTAAAGTTTTCTACCATTAAGTAAAAACATGTTTATGAAGTCTTCGCAAGGAAAATAGAATAACACTGCATTCGAGATGTTAAAGCACTATTTGTACCGACGCCAGTCGCACACTCATAACTGTTCTTTATACAAGTTGCAAGTCGACAGCGTCAGTTTGTCTGATTTAACAGCGAGTTGTATGCGTGTTGCAGCAGCGTTTTTCCAAAATGAAAAATTGCAATTTTCAACAGCTCACTGCGATAAAAATCTGGGTCAGAGTTTTGGCTTTAAAATACACGGAAAGAAAAGCTTTGGTTGTGACAACTAAAGTCATTAGTTGATTGGCATTTAGTTGTGAGAAGCAAAAACTTTGGTTAGAGCATCTAAATCTTACATTACCTACAAAGTGGTAGTAGACGGAATATAAGCGGACACTGTTTCTTTCTAGATTTTAAATACAGTTAATTCATAAAAATCACTATGAAAATCACTCTTGAAATCATAATACAATCTGATAGCATAAGAATTTTTCTTGCATTGTATCATTAGGATACAAGTTTTCTTATACATTATATTCTTAGGACACAATGCAAAAAATGGTCATGCTGTCAGATTATATTAGATTATATTATTTTAAAAGTGATTTTTATAGTAATTTTCACAAATTAACTATATTTCAACACTAGAAACAAACATAAAATAAAATAAGGAAGTTTTGTTATAAAATAGATCGATATGTCTGGTTACACTCGTCTATTACTACTGTGCATATGTCTATATACGCTCTAGCATATTTTCTGTGTTATGAATGTTTTTTTCTTATATCATACAATCGAATATCTACATATTAGCTTCATAAATTCAATTCATCATATTCATTCACATCAACGATTTTATAAAATTTCAAATCTTGCCTTGTTTCATACAATTTTAATTTGTGAGAATGTTGGATAAATGTAGCTGCTTATTATTACCCGGAATATCGCGGAAGCGTGAAGATCAAGAAAGTATGAAGAGGTTGAAAGTATATACGCGCATCACGAGTACACGGAGAAACGGTATAAAGGAGCGTTTCTAAGCAGCAAGTGGAATATCTCGGAAGGACTGTGCAATGGAATGCTCTCGGAGATGGGGAGGCAAGAGAATTCAAGCTATTCATCAGGAAAATTGAATAGTATTCGCAGGTTGTTTCGCTCCCCGTAAACAGACGCGCATATGATGGATGACAATCGAGCTTCGCGAAAGTCGCTTGAAAGCGCGCGAAATCCTACGTTGCTTACTGTTGCTGTATGTATATATATATATATCCTTTTTCTGCAGTCGTTTCGCTAATGCCGCGCATATTGCAGAAAGCTCTTATTATCGTGCTATATCATTCCTCGCTTTCTTTTTCTGTCCGGTTAACATGACTTTCCGCTACTTTTGTTCCTGCCTTTTTGTGCACTTTCCTTTTCACTTATTTCCTACTTTTCTTTCGATTCGTTTTATGCACGTTGAAATGATTTAATTATTCTTTTGATTTTTAATTTCATCATATTCCTATTCACTTTATGTTGCTGTATTTATTAAGTTATACATAACTTTGCCCAACTCCTTGTTCTAGCTGAATTCTCAAGATAAATTATATATTATTGAATTTTTGTTCTGTTTTGCTCACACCAATTTAAAATAACTTACCAATGCACTTATGCAATAAGTAGTTTTTCAAAATTGACCCATCCAGCACCGTCCGCACATTCTCAAAAAAGTCAGCACAAACTTTTGTGCAAAAGCTACCTTTGTCTCGTAACCCATCCTCGACCTACATGTCGGCCAGAACGCAGCACGCGAGCGGCAATAATATTTATTCAAAGCGATATGAAAAGTTTCCCCGGAAAACTCCCCTCCTGTACTCGTATAGACTTCGTTAAAGTGTTGCGCGCAAGGCTCAAAATGCAACGTGCAGCAGTCGCTACCACACCTCTCTAAATATTTTGCCAGTGGTGCAGTGCTTATCCTTCAGCCCAAGAGGCACACACAAAGTATATATAAGAGCTGGAGGTGTGTAGCTTGCGGAAAATGTGCTTGAGGCGAATTTTAAAGTTAGCGGACGGCAAAAGGAAAGTTCTACATTGAATATGAGAAAGATAAGCGGTTAGCGCTGAAGTCGCGCGGTGGGGAGGCTGAACAGTGCGCGGGGCTCGGGTAACATCGTTGCCGCGCGTTTTCGGTCTTCGACTTTGCCTCTCCTCCCGCCAGCGCACCAAGTTTTACGGACTTGCATATACCTCCCTTTCCACTCCGTATTAGCCCGATTTCGATGAGTCTTTGACTTGCATGAACGATTCTCTATGTACACCGTAGAGAGCGCGCAAGCGCTATACTTTGGCAACTCGGGGAGTTGCGCCTGCATCGATAACGAGTGCGCGAGACGCTTATGAATATATGATTGCGAAAAGTTCATTGCTCGGGTGTGTAGATATAAAAAGCAGTTGACCTTAAAGTTTCGAGTGCTATTTTTTCTTTTTTCTTTCGAGTGATCACATTAATAATTTTTTTGCTTCACTCCAAAAGGAAGCTTTGTGATAGCACCGAAAAGTTTTGAGATAATATTAAATATGTATGTTTTGAACATTTAAGAGTCGATGTATGCTATTTTAAAAAAATGTTTGTATATATGTCACGGTCGATATTTTCCGAACTATTGCATTTATTGTCATAAAAGGATTAATCAGATAGAATTTTTATTATTCTACAACGTCAAACAAGAAATTTTAGATTATTTTGTGCTGCTCAATTGTCACGTATTTTATTATTTATTTTATACCACTTTAAGCTAAAAATTGCAGCTTTGAAATGATTTTTAAGCTCTCATGGTATAAAATATTGATCGAAACTGGTGTGTAAGTTGATTTTTCGCGCTAAAAAAACAACTTTCCCATCCGTGTCGAAAAATACTATTATTCGTCATCAAAAATATTTTTTGCTGATCTCAATATATCACTCATCAAATATCACTCGGTTGTGAGTCTTCTTCGAGATGGGGCGTGTTTGCTCCGTGAAACATAAACATAATATAATCTTAGACTGCGAAATACAATTATATATACCTTAAGAAGTAACGGCTTACACTTCATTGAATCGTTTCAAGAACATGCATAACATTATTTTAGTAGATGCATGTGCATTTAGTGGCGGTGGTTTATTTGTGCTTAGAAATGCAAGTTTGAAAACTTATGTTTTGCACTCATGCAAAAACGGAAAATTTCAGTAATCTAATATATCATACAGCTATTCAAAGATGAAGCTCTAGATAAATTTTGTTTGAATAATTTATACAAATATTTTTCTGTAAAAACATTTAAATATAGGCTTAATTTCATTATGAGACATTCATACTCAATTATTATTGTAATAGATCAATTAATTATTTTATGTTATGGTCAGTTACTGAACAAAAACTTGATCAATATTAACAATTTACCAAACCAAAATAATATTTATTGTAATCATGTTAAAATAGTATAATAATGTTTCGGAATATATTCTACATACTGAAAATTAATCATATTTAATTAAATTAATTCCTGCAATTGTCTCGTTTCGTCTCGTCAATTATAGAATTATGAGAAAATGTTAACTCGTTACAGTTTGTTGTAATTACGTAATTTAATTTGCTCTACTTTTTATTGAAGATAAAGTGTGTAATATCACATTAGTTTCATTAGGAGATGCTTAATTGTTTGCTGTATAAATATTTATATTAATTTTATATTATTATAATTGTTATAATAGGATATATCCTTAACCATTTCATCACATCCTACCAATTATTTCTCCTAAAATTCGGTCAAATACAGAATTTCATACAAGTAGCCTCTCTAAAAGACGGTACAATGAAAGATATCGCTTATCGGGTCTTAACCTAAATACTAGAATTTGTAGCATCTTTATATCATACGTAGCGAGCCATTACAGCTCTTCCACTATATTCAACTCCGCCACACTCGTCCAGTACGTTTTAATAAAAATAAATCGCTGTCGCTTAAGACTTTCATTCAAAAGTTAAAAAGAGCAGCGGCCATAACGTAGGAAATCACCGCGCTCGACCACGGCATTCGAGCGCGCCATTCTAAAAGTTTCTCGTAAACGCAGAGCTAACGCTCGCCACACACGTACACACTTGCACAACGCCTAGGACACGAAAAGTGTATTATCAAGTTTCGTCCCTATGGTTATTTCATGACCGGGAGGCCTCTCTCGCTCTCTCTCTCTCTCTTTCCGTATAACTCAACGCGTTTGTACATCCTTATGTCTATATCCCGGGCGCAGCGGCGGCAGCGGCGGACGGCGACCTATGGCATTCGGAAGCCGGGAGGATATTGCATTTGGTCGCGCGTAGGTACGAGGCTCTCCTCTCGCCTGCATACCGATATAGATATACAGTGGCGACGAAATTCACCGAAAATATTCAGCGACGTAAACAGCATAGTTTCGGTCTTCGTTCGCACGAGCGGCCACAGCTACGCGCCTCAACTAAATTTACATTACTTTTTAAAAATATTCATTGTCATTCTATAGGATAGTTTTTTTTTTCAAATGACTTTTTTCTTTACAATTTTTTAGAATTTTTTCACAATTCTGTGTATGACTCTCGGTAAAAAATCGCAAGCAGAAGCTACTTAGGTAGATTTCACTGAATTAGGAGTTGTGCTGAACTAAGTGTAACCAAGTTATGAGATTAATTACTGAAAATTTTAACCTCGAATCTAACCTCTTCTAACTAAAATCTAACTGAGTCGATTCTATAAAAACTAATTGTTTCGTTAGATTTAGCTCGATCGCTCAAGCAAAATTTACCGAAATAGTTCAGTAAATAGTAAATGATAGATTCTCCTTAGATATCAAGTAGATCCTTCTTGAAGCGTGTTCTAGTCGTAGTTCTAGTTTTTAGATAAATTATTATTTGTTAAATTTATTTATTAAAAATTTAATTTATTTAATTTAATTTATTACAATTAATATCATGGTTCTAACATACTAATTCTTTCTCATTTTCTGTGATTATGTGAAAACTTCAGAATTAACTTTGATACAGATATTAAAGATTTCATTTCTGTCGAAATTGCATACACAGCAGAGAACGCTGCCGACTAAAAGAATCATCCGAAATCCAAGCACAAACATACAGACGAACCGATCGATTTGACAAATAGGAACGGTATAGGGCGGAACAAACGTTGCACATAATAAGACAGTCGACCGAATGCCAACATCAGCTGCATTACGCGACTCATCTCCCGTTGTGTTTCTCATTTGACATACATACAGGTCCCCTCCCCCGAGTTTCCTCCCATCCACGAAAGATTCCAAACAAGATAACATACACGTACGCGCAGCTCACGACATACTCTCGGTTTCCCCGTGCATCACAGGAGCAGCGACATTGCGCTCTTGTTATGCACGTCAATGTCCTCGCTGTTCGGGCGCCGCAATTTAATCCGGTGCAATGCGTGTGCTTATACGCCTTCGGCTCCTCCCGATACCGATGAAACTCTCTTAAGAGCGGAGAGAAACCAGCTGGAATAAATGAAAAGTCGAGCGTTTCGACAATTTTCCGAGGATCCATCGAGAGCAGCAGCAGTCGGTCCCGAAGTTTTCTTCGCGGCTTAATTATAAAAGTTGCTCGACAAAAAAGCACCGCCGACTAAAGTGTATAGTACACGTGCATCTATGCGAAATTGTGTCTTTCTCTTTCTCGAATTAATTAACGGAAAAGTCTCTCTCTCTCTCGCTGTAAAGGCCGGCAGCTCCCGATTATGCCGCGCGGAACTTTTTCGCCGTTTAATTCGCCGCACTTCAGGACTGTTAATCGCGATTAACGAATGCAATCTGCGATGTAACCGGTGCTCCCGTATCTACTCACTTGTCCTTTTTTATCCTCCTCGGGCGCATGTACTGTTCACTGGGAATTAAATTTCATACCGCGCTCGGTGGACGAGCAGCGCGCGAGTTCTGTTTTTTTTGTTGCCTGCAGTTGCGCTCCTTTGACATTTTTATACTTCGAACTGGTTATGTTAACCGCTTGTAATTTGATCTTTATTGGCGACGATACGCCCAGCAATTAACGAATATGAGGCTATGATGGGAATTTCGCTATTTAGTTGTATTGTGTTGTGAGTTTTTATTTCTTTTTGGTTGGAGGATCGGTATAAATGTAAATGAGTGTGATGTTAGACTGGAATTTATATGGTATGGAAATGTACTCGATATACTAAATGAATTAGTGTAAGACGAATGCTAATGTTCTGGTTTAATTTTTTGTTGCAGGTGAGTAGACCCTATGACAAATTAAGTGCATGGAACATCTTAGTACCGTATAACAAAAAGTAAGTTATAAAATAACATGAAAATTAGAGAATCATTTATGTGGAGAATTTCATTATTTAATACACAAGAAGGTACAAATACACGTAATAACCCTATTCCTTTGCAAAAATATTTATGAAATTACATCAAATAATTAGAAATTTTTTTATTTCTTCGCTATACCTGAAAGAAAAAAATTGTCATTCCAAATTTTTTGCGGACTTAATTGTTTAGACCGACCAGCAAGTTTATAGACGCAGCTGTCACATACTATTCCCTACTTTTTTCCACAAACTCTTGCAGTAGAAAAAGTGCTTAGCATTAAAACTTTCCTTAATTAAATATAAATTCACACTTAATATATTCACATTAATTAATTAGTCACAGTTTACAGCATAAGTTGCTTTTTGAACGTTGATTAATAATTATAAAAAATGAGGATAGCTTTTGTTAATTAACATTTAAAAAATTGACTATTAAGATCAATTCGAGACGGAATAAACACTTTAGTTATGACATTCCAATCTTTGGACGTCACAACCAAATTATATGAATTGGTTGGAGAAGTTTAGATGCGATGACTAAAGCTTTGGTTGTGAGATCCAAATCAAAACGAAATGGTCAAGATATGAGAATTTACTTTGGATCTACCAACCAAATAATTAGACACTGCAACCAAATAATGACAACGAACGACTGTAGATGTGGCAATCAAAGGACTATGGTTTTAGCATCTAAACATTAAATTGACATAGTCATAGTTCTTTGATTTCCACATCCACAGGCATTCATTGTGATTATTTGGTTGCAGTGCTTAAATATATGGTTGCTCATAGTAGTTAGTTGTAAGAAGCAAATCTTTGGTTTTAACATCTAAACATTTAGTTGCCAGATCCAAAGTTTTGGCTTCTCACAACTAAATACTACGACTCAGCTAATGACTTTGGTTGCCACAACCAGAGCTTTTCTTTTTGTGTATACGTGAACCAAGAAATAATTACTCCATTCACAGTCTCGTTACACCGGCAATACCATGCGCATCTCAGCATTCCAAAAGTCCGCTAACGAACAAAAATTATCCCAGGCAAAAAAAAAATGGATACTATCCTCCTCCAATTACAATTACACGAGGAAAGGAACTAGTTTATAGAGGTCCGAGGGCTAGTCTCGGACGCAGATAAAAAGAGAGAGGGAGAAAGAGAGCTTCGAAAATTTGTTTGCCCTCCCAGAGGCCTTATTCTTATACGGTACGGCGACGTACGTAACGAGCACAAGAATTTCCGGAATTCCCAGCAGCTGCAGCAGTAGTATACGTATAGCAGGAGCCGTGACATGGTTGTTAGAGGGCCGCTCCCTGGCCTGCCACTGGCGAAAGCTACTCTCCTCGCACGTGTGTGTCTATATGTGTGCCGAAAGAGTTGGGCAAGGTAAGGGAAGTGGATCTGGGATTGACGAGAACAACTCGACAGAGAGAAAGAGGAAGGTAGCTGCAGACACGAAGCGTGGCACAGGGAAATCGCCGAGGTGGTCAACTAGTCTGCTTTTCTCTCTCTCACTCTTAGTTCTTATTTTTCTTTTTCGCAGACTCGAATTTTTTCGAGTGCCCGGGCTAGTCTCTCTCATACTGATTCTCCATTATGCTTATTTTTTAGGCCTCGCTAATTATGTGCTCGTCCTACATCTTATATCTTGTACAACATTTGATGTCATTTCATATCATAATTAAAAATAGTGCGTAGAATATGTTAGATCTATTTATTAATAAGACCATTTGGATAGGCACTATTTTATTATACGATTCTACTCCGAAAATATAATATTGTCCATATTCGAGGATCGAAGGGAAAATTATGGAAAAGATGCGGGATAAAAAACGTTGAAACCAGCCATTAAGCCACTACAGTGAAATCAATCTTCGTCTCGTTTTACATAATGCGACAGCACTTGCGTCGATCGGCCAATTGTTCGTCAGTCCCCGCGAACAAATCTCTCGCGCGAGGGGGCGCGAAAATTCCATCGTCCGCTAGCAATAAATCGCCCGATATCCAAAAGAGGAGAGAAGTCGGAGAGAAAGAGAGAGTGAGAGAGAGAGAGAGAGAGAGAGCTCGGCTCGGTTCGCACACGCGACAGTCAGCGTATGTGCACGGAGCGAGCGCTTTATCTTGGGCTCGGAGCTCTAAAAAAAGCCCGTCGTCTGAAAGACCTCGGGAGCGAGCGAGCGAAAGAGAGAAACGAGAGCGAGCTGTGCACGGAATCGATTTTCCAGCGCGCGACGACGACGACGACGCCAAGACCCGTGCGTGTGTGGGTGTGTGTGTAGCGCAGCAGCAGCAGGAACGGCAGACGCTTTCCGGCGAATGCTCGCGAAGTCATCCGAGTCATTGACATCCACTGGCGGACGACACATCAAGTGCGCGACCCGCGCACACCGGCAAGAGAGGGAGAGAGAGAGAGAGCTGCTGCTGCAAGGCGCGCGCGCACACACACGACGAGCCTCGAGCGTCAAGCCCTTTTTTTTTGCTCTGCGCCCCCTCGCGAGAACTCGCGGCGCGCACATGTGTGGGTACGTATGTACAGACCGAGGCGCCGCGGCGTATCAGACGACAACGAGCTGCTGGCGTTTCGTAGTCGCATCGATGACTCGCGAGAGTAAGAGAAAGACAGAGTTTGTGTCTGCTGATGGTATATACGTAAAGCTGGAAGGTAGAACGCATGATTTTTAGTTTTGAGAGGAGGGCCGCGTTTTTCTCTTTTATTTCTGTCTAGGCATTTGTGCGGACGCTTTGAGATGGGAGAGCGCCTGATCGAGGAGTTGGATCCCTGATTATTTTCCTGTCTGAGAAAATTTAATGACGGCTTAAGGTTCCGTACTTGAGGTCTATTCGTGTTCTCGAAAATGTGCTTGGTATACTGTAACGGTAATGCGAATGCTATGGATTTATAAGTAGAATTTATTTTTGTAGGTATGCAAATTGTTTGTTTAAGAGCTGAAATTCATATTTTTGTACAATCAATTAACAGTAGAAAAATGCCGAGGATTGTCAGACGTAAGTTTTAGTATGTTATACTTTTGTACCCATTGTAACTTACTATTTGGTATGGAAATGTGGAATGATATGTTTAACATCTATCTTTTTGGTACAAACATTGAGAACATTATTTTATTATGCTAAAGATATTATAAATTATGCTTGCCAACGAGGCACAGTCCAAACAGTAAACATTATAAAAAAATTACTTCTCATCGTTTATATCAAGTATAAAAATCTGATCCATCGATTCGAATCAGACTGTTTTTTTTTTTCACCATTCAACTACAGCGAAACTAATTATAATTGAAGCAAAAACGGTATGGCAATGGATTTCTCCGAATGAATGTAGCAGCTGCCATAATTAGCGCGGCTGCACCCCCGTCGCCTGCACGAATGCCTTCGCGGAATTCCAACCAGGGTCCGCGATTTATACTCGCCTCGTCATCACCTCGTTTTCGTCGACGCTGGGTATAACTGGCGTGTAACTCGAAAAACCAAGCGATCGAGGAAATCTCAAGTGGCAATAATTATTTATTAACCTTTCCACATCCGTGGCGCGTGGCTGCGACGCATTACCCAGGCGTCTAGTCCGTGCTCTCCGCACACTTACACACCCATGGAGTTGTTGACGGGGCGCAATTATAAAAGCATTAAAGTCCAGGAGCCAGTGGCCCGTATGAAGCCGCCGCGATTTCTCGCCTGACGTATAATATATATATAATATATACATGTATACATATATCGGAGTTGCGCAGCGTATAGCAGCGTGTAAGCTCGCGGAGCTCGTTATTGTTAATACGAATTATATTGCTTCGACTACGGCAGTCCAGGCGTATATACACACACGCGCGCCGAGGAGCTGCTGCCCATATAGTCGGGATATAGATTTTACCTCCGGTATTACGCTATACGTTTGCCACACAAACTTGTATATTGCATATGTAGACGGTCACCTTTCGATAATTACCCGATCGACGTGTATATATAGAGGAGTGGAGAAGGCCAGTGTCCGATGCCGTTATCTATATTATCGATCGAGGAGCGGAGCTGGACGCGCGCTTCTGCGCCACGATATAACTTGACGTACGATTACGGCTCGTTAATAGAAGACGCTACTGTGCGGCTGCAATTACGCGTGCGCGCGCGTCCCAGCGACGATGTATGACGATGTAATGACAGAAGAGAGAGAGAGAGTCGCGCGATAAGCGTTCGTTAGGCGAGCCGAGGAAACGCATATATATACGCGTGGCAGCGGCAGAGACTGGTTATGCGAATATCGTTTTGACGCGTGTGTGAGAGAGGAGCTGCATGGTGTCGTTTTTCAACGGCTGCGGGTGATAAGGCGCTTTGATTGGAGATATTTGAGAGAGAGAGAGAGAGAGAGAAGGGGGGAGGGGGAACACCTGCCTGATAGACGCGCGTGCCGATGTCTCGGTAATATATATCGCTTCTTTAGTCGCGAGCTTTTGCCTCCTGGCTGTATGGTAACTTTTTGCGCGGTCTCCCATGCACTTCTTAGACGAGTTGATTTTACGGATGGTCGGTTATTTGTTGGCTGGATGTGTTTTGATTTGGAATATCTTATAGGTGTCGTAGGATGTATTCGATTCTCCGCCGGTCTATGGTCGTTTTGTTGGGTACGCGTTGTAAATTACTTGGATAAACGATGTTACCACGCGATACGAGTGTGCGGCCCATAGGACTGGTTGTGCGAATAATTTCCTCGACGGCGCGGCAAGAGATGCGTTTGCTTTATTATGCCGAGATAGTCGATGGGGATCTCGTAACATCGATTCGCGATATTTACAGACATACTGAAACGCCAATTATAAATAGAGATGATATGCTCGCGTATACACGAGAGTTGTATTGCTCGTCTAACGAGCCCCAATGATTAATGAAATTCATCATGCGCTTCGTATATTGGATTTTTGAAATTACCGCTGCCTGTAATGCAGTACACAGTAGCATTATATTGATCGATGTATAAGGTTGAAAATAAAGGATGGGAGGTTTTGTTTCGCTGCAAATGATGCGGATTAGAATCGAAGTGTAAAATCAAAATAATTTTATCACGCCAAAAGGAAGTGGTAAATGCTTTGTATAAGCTGAATATTTGTTCGTGAAAGAAAAATACTTTTGCTCGCGCTGATAAGTCGATTTTGCTTTAATGCATATGTATTTCTTATTCAAGATAAGCGCATAAATCTGTTTACCTATCGCTAAGATAATATTTTCCCATTACCAATAAATATCTCACAAACGGAATTGTCTATAAGTTTCTAGTATCCATATTTCACAATGTAGTGAGACACATCTCGTTCTGCACTGAATTCATTCGCTATCCTTTATATACAGTCTCATACCGATCGTAAATCTGACTATAAAAGTTTCTGATTGAATGATTCGATCTGTAGTAGATTGAGATTGAATGAAATTATTTGTGTCGGTCGAGGTGTCGGTGGCTTTTCGGCTACGGTTTCACGAAAATATTAAGAAGTGGGATCCACAAAAGTATCGTTGTTTTCAGAAGAAATCATCACGTTTTCAAGAATTCAAAGTAAAGCTTTCGACTTACATGAAAATGTATAATAGATAGGTAAATTCTTTCTCGCGATTTTTCGCGAAAACATGCAGCGAGTCCGGCATGCAGGAAACCAAAAGCAAAACGAGAGATGGAGTAGAAAGCATATAGGTTTCGATTCGGCGGCCGATACTCGCCGGGGTGATTAAACACAGCCGCTCGGCTGTGTTTGACCCCCCCCCCCCCTCCCCCCTCCCCACTCCGCCTCTCCCCTACACACTACGCGTCTTCGTTCGCAAAAGATATACACGGGGAGAGAGAGGGAGAAAGAGAGAGGATGTCGGCCGAGGCTTTTCATGTTGATACCGCGCCGCGGCGAGGGGCTCTGGGGAAACAACTTCAATCCGATAACGCCGCGTAGTTCGACGTTGTAGAAACACGCCGCAACAAGCTTGTAGCCTAGGCATCTCTCTCTCTCTCTCTCTCTCTCTCTCTTTCTCTATCCCTTACATACCTTAACCAAACGCTATAGCGCATGTACGTGGTGCACGAGCCCTCTCTGCTCCACTGCTCTCCTGGCGCACTCACTACCCCAGAACGCGCTCGGCCGACCTCCTCGTGTGTACACATTGTGAGAAACCGAAATGTTTCGGAGAGGCTGGACTGGTGCGCAGCGTCGACCTTTAGTCTGGGCTCTCTTTCCCGGCTCTCTGTCCATGCGATACAGTGTCAATAAACGCTTACATCCTGCAGACTCGAATTTACGTTCCGAGCAATGCCGCTAAATTATTGGAAATATATACTGCTGCTGGGCTACGGGTACCGAAAGATGTAGAATATTTTTACACTGTGTAAGAATACTCCTGACGTTGTTGAAAGTGGGACTTGCCGTGAAAGTTGAGCGATTCGAATTGTTAATTGTAACGATATTAAATCACATTTTGCATAAAGTTGGAGATTTAATTATGCATTCCCCGGGAAAAGTAAAGATTATTAAACGTCTGAAGTTGTCACTCGTCAAGTCTCTGCTAAACTAATTAAATCAGCGTAGTTTGCTGTTAGTTTGACGTCCTTAATCTAATTTATTGCTTTTTATCCGCCAGCTGCGATAACGCCTTCGCCCTTCATTCTAGAATATTCAAATAATCAAATACTTTCCCTCCAGCGCTAATTGCAAAATCCATATAAATTGTAGCGATAAACAAGTTCGTGTGTCATCTCTATATAAATAAATATAAATGTACGCGTCCAAACCATTACACCCACTAAATTTTTATTTTCACACTTCAACTCCAGCGATCCTCTCGATCGAAATAAAACGAAGGAAAAAATTCATGAAACCACGATCGCCAATTGAGACCATCGCAGATAAAACCTGGGATAATGTAATACCGCTCGCCATTACTCACTAGAAATCTCGCCAATATATATATATTATGTGTATATTTCGGGTGCTCGCGGCGCGCGACAAGCCGTTAAAACAACAATGCTCACTTATGAAATATCAACAATGGGGCTCGCGCTCGAGTCCGGAACAGCTGTAATAAAGTGTGCGCGCGAGCGCGAAAGTTCACACTCGTCGAGGACGATAAAAATCCGCGCTCGGCGGCGAAAGAGGATGGACCCCCCTGACTCCTGTATAAAATCCGTCATGCCGTTTATTTTCATTTCCGATGGCCGTTACCCGTACAGCTAAAGACGCGCCCGCCACCGCCGCGAAAAAAGTAACCGAGGACACGTATACGCAACGGCTTTATAGGGCGAATATCTCTCCCCCCAGCTAGCGTCAACCCTCTTGAGCTGTTTACCGCTAAAGTCTTAAGACGCCGACGTCGTCGTAGCTGCGCAGAGCTCTGCAACGCAATATAACCAGATACTCGATGGATAACGCTGCTTATATTCTCTCGTCTCTCTTTTATGACGTTGCCACCGAGCTCCTCTTCTATCTCTTACCTCCGTTTCTCATTCTTTGCTTTTTTCTTCCCTTCTGACTTTCATCACCTATTTCCTTTTGTGCTATCGTTCGTTCGTGCACAGCAGCAGCAGCAGCAGTAGCGTCTCTTACGCGTTTAAGAAAGTGTTATACGGTATCTCGTGCCATTGATAAAGCTGAAGTATTTCAATAAAACGTGCCTCTCTTAACCGAGTCTTGCCTGGGGTAAACGAACTTCCGAATAAGCGTCTAAGTCTGCATTTGCATTTCATAAACATCAGCAAGTGCTTTATTATACATTAAATATAGTCTTTTCTCATTATTACCATATAACTATTTGTCTGTATAAATATTTATCCAGCTTGTATCGTTTGAATTGAAAAATTTATTAAAAAAAGAAACACCGAAACTTGAGACAAAATAAGCCGAGAAAATGCGAAAAGGAACAGAATACAAAATCAATACTCCGTTCAAAGGAATTCCCCGCGTATCCCCCGTTCAATTCTCTCACCGTTCTTTCGTATCTCTTTCTTTAATTTTGTTAGTCTCCTTCGCCACGGCTCATTTCTTCCCTCTTTAGTATCCAGCTCCTTTCCTTCATCTCTCTTTCTGTCCCTATACACCTTGTGCATGTACGTCCATGCTGCCCCAAAGCACCAGCAGAGAAAGAGAGAGAGAAAGAGAGAGAGAGAGGAGTTTCGGGATAAAGTTTCACTTTAGACCTTGACTCTAGGTAACGTTCGGGTAACGCCTCGGGTTACCTCCGCGCGCCACTGACTCGTCGTCGTCGAGTGTGTTCGGCCCAGCGCTACCAAGGATTTCCAAGCCGGTTAAGGACTTGCTTTCTCTCTCTCTCTCTCTCTCTATCTCTTTCTCTGGAGGAGCCGTACAAGATATGCCAGCGACAGAACGACGCTACCGCTATTAGGATCAGAGGAGAGCTGCCTCTGTTTGGCTTTTTTTCCCCTCCCTTCTCGATGTACACGAGAGAGCGTCTCGAGTATATTGGACCCTCTCGAACACTTAGCACCTGAACACTATTGACTGCTGCTTCTGTGTGTGTGTTGTGTGTACCTTCTTTTTTCTCATCCGAGTTTGTTTTGCTCCCTTTCGACGCTTCGCTCCTGCTCAAATAAGCTCTTTCGCCTCCTTTAATACGTCGACCGCCGCCACGCTGCTGTAACACCCTCCTCTCGTTTCCGAACGCTTTTTCTTGCGCCGCCTCCCGCAATTTTCTAAGTTCCTCGATGAGGTGCGATGTTGTGGCATTAAAAATGTTGCAACGAATTAAAAAGAATATATATCGTATACTGGAAAATCTCTTATTTGCCATTGCCAATTGCTGCTTGTCGCCGAACTCTTTATTATTCATAGTTTCATTTTTTTTTTGTCTAACCGTTCTAGTAAATTACGCGCGGCCAAAGTAGTAATTACTTAATCAACAATGCTATACCACTTTATGTTGTGAATAATGTTTCCGGCGCTAATTGATACGAATGCGGTATACAAACGAGTTATATACTGTTAATTCTTCGGCGATTATTATGCAAGTGGTCGTTACGTAAAAGTAATTATTACCTCTAGAAGCTGTTAATAACAGCCTGTTATCGGAGCAACTTATTTTTTTTTTTTTTTTTTTGCTTAACAGAACATGTAGTCAGCGAAATAGTTTATCAAACAGGAATATATTTAGCCATTCTATACATCAGGCTCGATATTAGTATCGATGTTATTTTGCCTGATAAATAAGTTCCACGAGGCGGAGGCGATGAGAGGAGGAAAAAATGGTCTTGCCTAACGCGTAAAATTGTAGTTTTAATTTACAGCGATGAAAAATTTTAATCTCATTTACGAGGGATACGCGAATTACTCTACAATGCGCGTATACACACACTTTGGCGGTCGAAAGCGTGAAAAAGTAATTTCTCCGGGCGAGTCGACGGTGGCTGCTTATATATAAAATAGCGCGAGTAGCTGCGAAAACTAAAGTCGATGCCGCCTGCCTGTGTGGCGCGCGCAGTAATTTTTCAAGGCAATGACACGATACACACGCCCCCCGTGTACTTCGGAATTATGCCGATCTCCGAGCGCAGCAAAGTCCGGAAATAAGCTCAAAAGCACAAACGCTGACGAGCTGCGAAACTCCAAGGGTGTATAAAGGGAATATGCGCGTTACGCGAACGAAGTTGCCACTTTGCAAAGGGGCAAAAATGACAGGAATAAAATGCGAAAATTTAAAATTTATTACGGTTGGCGTTGCGAAATTAACTGTGGCGTATACAAAGTCGACACGATGAAAACCAGTTTCGATCATTATACAGAAATTGCATTCAGCGTTTAGGTAGTAAAATAAACGCGAAAGGAGTGGATTGTAACTGTCTGTCAGTGGAAAAGTTAGCATCTAGTTCGCGTTGCGAAAGCGGCTACTTTATTTAGCAGAACGGTAGCCGATGTTGACTTGTAAAACAGTATATCTGGAAAAATATAAGTAAATATAAATATGATATTTTTGTAAATAATGCAAATAGCATATCGATTTATTTTACACTCCTGTGTATTGATTTTGACCCAAATTTCTTGTAAGTCCTGTTTATTTCAAAATATTGAAATTTTTCAAATTATAGTATTCCCGGTTTCTTTCGTGCTTTATTTATAATTTTATTAATATATTGTATTTTTTTTAATCTTTTTATAAATATTAATAAAAGCTTCCGATCAAATAAATCACTTTTCATGGAAACAGCTTTACATTAATTTCATCTTTGCAAATACACATACAGTTCTTTAATCTGCACATAAAAAACAACTGCACATCACAATAAATAGAGTAAAAAGGAAGCGAAAACGAACCAATATATAGTATCCGATATTTATCACTTATTATACATAATGACGCATCGTGCCCAGTCATAATTTTTCGCGCAAGCACGCAGGAACACCAGGGCCGAAAGTCAAAGCGCACAGTCTATTCTGTCGGGCCGATTGCGGTGTAAAAATCACCATGCGTTCGCTTGACCGTTATCTGCACGTCATAATTCTTTGTTATCGGTAAAAGGGTCGGGGCGTGGGGGCTATAGGGGAAAAGAGGGCTGGGGCATAAGGGGGGGGGGGAA
>UELU01121819.1:33202-106199 GCA_900490025.1 Megastigmus dorsalis
CGCCGCCGCCGCCGCCGCATTTGATGAATAATTTGTTAACGATGCGTTACAGCGAGATAACGTAATTACGGGTTAGTAGTAAACGCCTAGGAACTCTCTACCATTCTTTCTCTTCGTCCGCCCCTACACTGGACAGTCGTTCCCCTCCAACCCGTCCCCTAGATTCGGCGTGATTTACTCGTTGGTTAAGCGACGCTTTAATTGCAGAGTGATAACGTGTTTTACGTACGCTCTCGGTCGCGCATATAACTCATTGGGAGAGAGAAAGAGAGAAAGAGAGAGAGAGAGAGAGAGAGAGAGAAAGAGTCCTCCGCACGACTCTAGAGCAAATCGACGCGCGATATACTGATTTCGCGAGGCGCTTCCCGCATCGCGCGGCCAAATTAAAGGGCTTAAAACAGCTCTTATCGAATCGTAAAATGAGCAGGTGCGCGAGCACAGCACGAGATAGACGCCCAGTTCGTTCTGTTATATCTCGCATCCCGCGCAGTAATTGCCTTTAATGACGAGCCATTTATAAATATGATCTTCGAACGACATGCGTATTTAATTGGCACATTGGACGCCTTTGACTGTGCATTGAATATTTCATTATCCTAGAATTTCTGGGCTGGTGTAGCCCAGGCGAAAAACTGATTATAATTGTGGTCGCGCGTACCTTTTTTGGATGACGAAAATAATTTATTCGAAATTTTCACTGAGAGCTCTTTAAAATAAAAAAAAAAAAAGATAATTCGGATCCTATTAGGGCATTATCCTTAAAAAGATTATTAATTCTAATGCGAATATTATCACAAAGTAAATTCTTATCCAAAATTTAATCAACCCTCGGGGATCTAGTACACGCTCGTACAGTAGTCCAAAAAATGAGCATTTTTTTTATAATGAAACAAAAAAAGGAAAGTTAATCCGTTCGTGCGTAGATTCCGGCGCGCGGGCCGTATTATAAAACGCAATAACCCGGGGGGGCTCGTCTCAGCCTGCGGATAAATGGAAATTCGACGCGCGCGGCTCGTCCTCGCGAGCTGCCGCCACCACCATCACTGCGAGCACTTCATTTTGCCGGGCGGCCGCGGAAGCTTTCGGCGCGTTTCATTAGCGTAATTCGGCGATCAGTTTGCCGCCGCCGCTGCTGCTGCTGCAGCCGCGTGATGAAGAGAGACCGGCTAGTCAGTGCCTGGCGTGCCTCAGGATCTGATGCAGTGAATGCTCCTCGACCCCGTGGAATTACGAGAACTTTTGCGCTCTCGCGGACAGGAATAATTAGGAGCTAAAAAAATCACGAGCTGCGTTATCGCGTAGGATTTGGGGTATTAAAATAATTTCCTTGGACTGGATATTGGTGCTTATCGCTTTGAATTAAAGTTTTTGTTAAAAGAAAATAATAGAGCCATTGTGGTTCTCTTTTTTTAATATCGTCGAACGATTGCATAAAAAGACACATCTGCACTGATCAAATTTTTGGGTTCCTATGTAAAACAGAACTTGCTCCAAAAGAATATAAGCTTATTTTTTATTAATTCAAATTATTCTTTAGCTACTTACGTATTCTTGAATTTCCTTTTTTTATCATTATTCTACTGTTTTATTTCTTCAATTTAAATAGAACTTCTTTTCGTAACAAATGCATTATAATAAACTACAGAACAACAAAGTTTGTTTGAAACTATGTAAGATAAAAAGTAGCGTATATACAGAACGATAAAAGAATTACAGATGCAGGGAGGAAGTAGGAAAAAGAAGATAAAGAAAACAAATTGCTTCGAAATCCCTAGAGCCTCTTCCTTTGGTTCACTTTCTTTTCCTTTAACGTAAAAAAACTCTTTGTAAGACAAAATAGTTTCACGGAATCGTGGAGAACATCGATTACCAAAAAATAACGTTGCCCGACGCATTAAATTACCAAAAATAACTTTATATATTGAAAACAAAATACAAGCGGTTCTCAGGATTTTGTATTTGACTTAATTTGTTTACCATCTTTATTTAAAGCTGAAACCGTAATTTTATATCACAAAAACCAACATGCAAGTGAGTTACTTCTGAATATGTATAATTTCATTTTTAATATGAAGGGGTTGGGTTGGGATGTTCTAGGTTCAAAAAGATCCGTACCTTACCGATATTTGTAGCTAACGAAATATATAAAAATAGAAATAAATTTTTGGAAAAACTTCTCTATCGGCACTTCGGTAATGATGTAAGCATTATGTGATATTAGTTTCGTAAAATTCCATCCATAATTTACAGAAATTTTTGTCTTTAAAATTTTCGAAGCCAAAAATCTCTATGTACTATGGATAAAATTTTATGAAATTGGTATCACATACTTCTTACATCATCATCTGGAGTTTTTTTTCCAAAAATTTATCTCTAACTTTCTATATTACGTTAATTGCAAAAATCGGTAAGGTAGGAATCTTTCCAACTATAACACATGTCCTTAAATCTTAAACTTTCTGTTCCTGATTGGAACCTGCTCTACACAAGGAAAGGAAAGAAAGAAATAGAAACACAGTTAACTTAATATACTCATATTTATCCGCACTTGCCTTCCAGAAAAATAGATATTTGAATAAATTATTTGAAATATTACTAAGCTCGATTAGAATACTTGATAACTATATGTCACGGGTCAAGATACCAAGACATTTTAGATCTTATATTTGGATATTTTATACTCAAACCTTTCTGAAATATATAGTACTCCTACTAAAAATCCTTATATTGGAAATTTAATTATTGTAATAGCATTATAAAGCATTTAAAAATTAAAAGTGCATTTAATTCGTCTGATAGATAGCGATGTCTAATAAACCACTTAAAACCAGAATAAAAAAGGTGCAGTTTTGAATTTCTAAGGTAACGGCTTTTTAACGTGTTGAACACCGTCAAACAAAAATACATCAGCTATATAAAGACGCATATCTTAAAAAATATTGTAATACGTCTTCACGTCGAAAAATGAAAAAGCAATTTCTACCTGAGCAAAGTTTTCCCATACCAGCTACAAAATCCTGCCTTATGCTTATTATACGCAGAGCAGAGAAGCTGATCGATTCTGAGCGCGGCAGGGCCAACTGAATTTCCAGTCGACGGATTCTCGAGGCCGCAGCACCCAGCGTCGGCCGGAATCCAATTTCAACGTTGTGCACCTTGCGCCGATTGGCAGTTTAGGGTCCCGGCAGCATGGGCCACTGCTGCTGCTGCCGCTGTTGCTGCCCGACGCAAACACTAATTTCCAGTTGCTAAAGTTCTGATTGTAAATGTAGCAGATGCGGCTGGTAGTCCGGCCGACGCGCCCGTGTGGTCAGCTCGAGCAGCGTCAGCTTTTCGGCCGGTGCCGAGGCTTGACCCTATAGCTCTTGGTACCGACGCTCTATCTCGAGAGAGAGAGAGAGTCCAGAAAAAAAGCTTCGACGTAGATGGTAACTCGACCAGATTGCGATGAAGGCACTTGCGAGCCACTGTGCATGAATGTAGTTTAATAGATGTGCGATGAGATGGGATAGAGTGCCGATGGACTAAATGGAAATTGCCACTGGTACTCGGGATTTTGTTGGCGGCTGCGCTACTGGGAATGCATATTTCGTGTAATGAGGTACTTGCTGAATGAACTGTGAATACGTATGGAAATTTTTTAATATTAATACCGTAATTATAATATGAAAATTTTGTAATTTTTCAACCAAAATATACGGTAGACTTGGAATCAAGAAAAAAAGTCTTCAAGTCAATATATCTTTACAATTTTGTAATTTCAGATTGCAGGATAATTTAAAATATGAAAAAAAAACTTATGTAGTCATGATTAGATAAAAGAAATTTTACAACCCAATGAAAAACATAAAAGAATTTTTTTTTCAAATATCGACGTTTCAATTACGACTGTGCGGTGAATTTAGGCGACTCTAAGTACAAATGTCTCAACATCCCTTTGTAATGAATCATACCACCGAGCCCTGCACATACATGCCAAATTGCATGAGCACAAGGAATTCTACCATCCATTTTAAAGAATAAAAGGCCTATGGCGTAGAAATATGAACCTGTTATTAATTCGGATACGTCTCTGTACTCTTCCTGGAATATAATCAAATAAGAATAAATTTATATTAAATAATTTTAATATAGGCCAAAAAGAAAAATATTTTTCATCTTTAATATTTTTATTATCAATACGATTCAATTACGATATACTCACGATTCTTAAAATAGCTATCAATGGAAGGAGAGCCGCTATTATATAAATTATGGTAGATAGAAGCTTGTGTCTCTCGTGAAACATTTGTTGGTAAACTATTCCCAATCCGGATGTTACCCAGAGGAACAACCTCATCGTGTGAAGTTTTGCAAATGTATGGAAATCTTCAGAGTTTAACCATGGATAATAGGTTCCGATTATGAATACGTAAATCATAGCGCGGTCACACCGATGGAGTATATTCTTCAAACTAGTGAATCTGCTAAAAATTTGAAACAAATTAAAACATAAACATAAACGAAGAAAAAGTTTATAAATATTTATTATTTTATTGTTTACTAAAAATATTTATTGTCTTTTTTTTATAAAAAAGGAGAAACAAATTTCAATTGAACTTATGTAAATTAGATTTGTGTAATAAATATCATAGTTTGTGCTTTTTCTTTCACATCTTCAAAATTTTCGCTATTCATTGTTAGACTTAATTATTAGACCGATCAACATATTAGCCCATGAAGAGTTAAAGTTACCCTTTATAAAAGACGTAGTGGAAAGATGTGGATACGATGAGGAGTAGAACCATCGAGGTGCCGTAAACCAAAGTCGAAACGAGCTTTGGCCAACTCGACGAGTGCTGGAACAGCTCTAGGATGCCGGTGACTGCCGAGGGAATACAAATTACATTGCTTACGACATTAGCTATGTGTTCCGCTCGAGTTGGTACGTAAGCCTCGTTTTCACCTGCCTTATGATTCATCCATTTTACTCTAAAAATTATTTGCTTGGTATTTTCTTCAATTACAATTTGTGGAATATTAGAAAAATACGTAATTTTCTTCGGAAAGATTTTAGAGTCAACCTTTTCTTTTTGGATATAGTTGGGATGGGAAAGAGTGATATATTAAAAGAATAATTGGCTTACTTTTTCAGTTGTTTTAATTGGAAGATATTTTTAATATCATTGTTGGGTTTTCGTTTCGGAGTTTCAACCATACTTCAGTACTTGAGCGATCACTTACATAGAAAATAAAATATTTATTGATAACAATTTACTTTTATTTTGGACAATGTGTAGCTAAAAATGTCAGTTGTTACAATCTCAAAATAATACATTTTTTGCTAATGCAGGTTATTATTGACGTCATATAAACGAAAATCATTTTATTACGAATTTTGCTTATCTTTTTAGGAAACCTAACGAAATTACTTCAAACTACAGTCTATAATTCAAGAACACGCGAATAGATAAGAAAATAATTATATTTCATAACAATACTCATTTATCCTTTAACATTTATTTGCTTATGTTCTTTATATATTATGAAAGGTTCATTTAAGTTTTAATCGAATTAGCTTTGAATGTTTTAATTATTCGAAAAAAAAAACACCTTCCACTGGCTCGTAGAAGTTGATAACTGGACTATTTTACTAAAAATTCTTGTTACACGATCGATAGACAAACGTTATATATTTTTAGTTAAAAGTGTATCATAGTATTCATGATAAATAAATAAACTCACCCGAAAGGAAATCTCTCAAATAAAAGTTGAATAGTCAATTTTTGGTTACGCACAATTCGGATAGTCTAAATTGCACGCGGAACGACTACACGTCCCTCTGACATCGTTTAGACGTCTATTAAACTGAAATACGTCGTCGCTGTTTATGTACGTAACATCGCGCGATACTGAGCCAATGACGTATCACGTAATATTTATAAAATAGTTAAATGTCTTAAAATTCATGTTAAAATAACTTTCGAAATTAAATGAAAGAGTTAGTAGATTTAGAAATAAAATCCAAAATAAAGAAAATCGGAATAATTGACCTTAATAGTGTCACGAGTGCTTTACGAGTGACAGCCAAATTAAATAATAGAGAATAATTTTCGTAAATATAGAAAGTAAAAGCTTTGAGAAATACTGTATTAAGAATCTAGAGCAGTTAATAAAGGTCTCTTATGACACAAATAGGATTTTGCGCTTATAAGAGCTTTGAGCTTTTAAGGTAGAGAAGGAATATGGCTGAATAAAAGAAGAGAAATAAAAATGTTAAGGACTATATCGGAAAGAAGTAGAACAAACTAAAAGTGGTCGGCAAGAGTTAATTTTCTTTTCAACGACTCCTTTACCGTATGCTCTTCTAATTTCTTTCTTTATGTTTTTTCCTGTACTCCCTGACTTGAACTATAAAAATTTGAGTACAAAATTAGTTCAATGTGGTGCTCAGTAAGCGAATAAAAAATTTGAATTAATCGAACTTTGTGCGAAAAATAGTCATCGTATCTGATAAATAAAATTTTATGTAATATTATGTTTTTTTGCAAACTATATCAGAAGAATAGTTCAGATCCATCATAAATCGCGGCATGACAATTAACGTGTACACCTGCGACCTTTCATTTAATTAATCCACCCAAAATTCATACCCATTCAACATCAAAATAATGGAACGACTCAATTAAAATTGAAAAAAAATTAATTATTCACAATATTAGTCGGGTAGCGGTGCTCACGAAGAAAAAACAACGACGAGGCGTACAAGCAAAGAACATCACATATATGCTTGCACACGTATATCCAACGCTGAAACACACTCGGGCACTATCCCCTTCGCCTGTTTGATTGCGGTTCCCTTTCCAACACATGCACGTACTCCGGTATACTCGTTGTCCCTCCCTCTCTCCTCTACACGTACGCGCGCCATCGGCACCAAGAATTAACAATGCAGCAGCTGTAGCCGTCCGTGACTGATCCTGTCTGAAGTGCTCGGGCGACAGGAAGTCGGCAACTTTGCTCTGCGCCGCCGCTGCCGCGCGAGCTCAAGCTTTTTCGCTCCTCCTGCTATATATACATGTACTCGCCCTGCATTATATACGTTTTCTTTTCTCCGTTATGGCTTATTTGCCTTTTGTGCACACGCTCGATATATGGTCCACGCTGATTTCTGCAAATTACGTGGCACTGATGTAATATATCTCATTTTGGCAGGTTGCAATACTGCGTCGCTTTAATGCCGCGAGTCGCATTGCATTGGTGATTGGAAAAACGGGAAACTGTAGGGTAAAGAGCAAAAAATGGATTTGAATCGTTTATAATAATGAGTAATTGCTTAATGAAATATAATACAGTTTGGGTGGAATGTAAAACATTGCCGTTCATATTTTAGTAATCCGTATTTTAACAACTCAAATTTTTTAAGTTAATGAAATTTTTTAGTAGTGAAATAATTTTATATGTACTGTGCACAAAATTATAATTCAGTCGCTGTGTTAATTAATTATAATTTGTTTTATTGAATGTGATATAGTATTTTAGCTGTTGGAATATTCAGATTTATATTTTATCCTAAGTCATAAATTAATACTTAATCAGTGTGACTGAATTACGTCTGCTGAATTTACGCAACAGTATTTATTACTGTTTCACTTGGGTTTTACGGGTAATGCATTTCTATTAGATTAATTATTTATGACTCATTGATATACAAGGTAGATAAATTTAGCATTGTTTAATACTAAATTCATTTTATAAAAGACTACGGGGCCTTAATGAAAATGTTCAAAAGTTTAATGCCCACAACGCTTTTATAGCTAAAATATTTTTGACACCCGTTGCAGTATATTGATTCTCTTACACGAGCGAATTTCCTAAATCATTCAAGAATCATCATCCGAAGCGAGAACAACGGTTGCGTCCAAAACTTTGTCCAATAACGGTTCCAAGTGCTTTACCTCCTTTCATCTCCATCAACTGCATCATCCGCGCTCGAGCTCGCATCTTTAGTCTTTCGCACTTAGCCCTAATATCCTCTCTCGCTCTCGCTTTCACTTAAGAGAACATATTTCCTTTTTTATGAGACAAAGGACTCGCGCGCCCGCGCGCTCGCATTCCGCCCGTGAAACGTACGAGATCATCGACATCGTCGCCGTCGTCGTCGTCGTCGGCCGCTCCTGACACTCTCTCTTTCTCGAGGCCCGGAGTCGAAAGCTGCTCGATGAATAAATCAAACGCGCGCCAACAAGCGAGTGGAGCGGGCGGAGAGAGAGAGAGAGAGAGAGAGAGAGACAGCGCGGAGACACTGAGTGACATCGTCTGCCTTTCAAGCGCCGGGCGTAGAAGAGCCCCGCCGCGAGAGAACTTTCTTCCTCGTCTCTTACACGCGACATGCTAATGCACACTTTTGTACAAAGGCAAGCGCGAGTGCGAGGTCTTTTTAGTCCATCGAGATGATTGCGTAATTTCTTTTTGTTTCTTCCTTCCTCGAGTGCTCGCGGGGGGCAGAGGGGAGAGGGGAGGATTCCTCAAGGCGGCGAGAGTTGACGACGCTAAAGCGACAAAAAGTTTCTCTTACTTCGCGTGCTGCGTTTGTGACTCAACAGGGGGACGTTATCAAAAACTCTATTGTACATTTTTGAGGTTGATGGAATCTCAGACTAGTTAAATTAATTTTTCGAAGTGCGTATTTAAAGCCGAAATATATAATAATATGTTCAAAGCCTATGAACTAGACCGCTGCATGATAGATCGACACAATAGCTTCCTCAAATTGTATAATGCTTGTATTTTTCTTAAATATACTAAACAGAATGACTTAATTTCATTTAGTTTTCACTTACGAACGAGAATGATTAATTTATGACATATTAAGCGATGACTTAAAACAAAAAAAAACTGTACCTTTTGTCAAAATATAGTAATAGTACTATAATAATTGCAAAAAGTCCTTAAATGTGTCAGTAGTTGGGTATTTTGCCCTGTGACTTTTCTAGTCGTGTTAAACGAATCATATATAAGTATTTTATTAGTAAAGTTAATCATACGTCCAAAATATCTTGTCGTAAATTTTGTGATATAGTAACTTACCTCTTTTATTTCATGGACATCATCTTTTCTATAAATCGCAAATGTATCATGATTCACGAATGAGTCTCATAATGGATTCTACTCGCATAATATTCAGAAAAAAAAATACATATTTCAAATAAACAAGAAAATGACCAATAATTATTATTTCAGTTTCGGTATATACAGCGTCTGAGTATACCTCACTGTTTCTACTTGGAATGCGTAGGTATACCTGAACCTTTTATCTATTTCGTCAGAACGCAAAAGTAGTCGCTTACTTCTCGTACTGTCCACGCGTTCACCAAAGGCATTCGAATAACCCTCGCCAGTATCTCTCTCTCTCTCTCTCTCTCTCTCTCTCTCTGGCAACGTAGACAACGACCTCATTCTCCACTCCAGTGGCAGTGTACAATCCGGCGTCCAGAGTCTTCCTAGACGCTCGGCGCACAACCTTATTAAAAGTAATAAGAATACAGGGTCGCGAGTCATTAGCGGAGAGCCCCTTTAACGAGAGACTACACGCTCGCGTCCATTTAAGTACGATGGAAAATTGAAGACGATAGCGCGCGCTCTCTCCCTCTCTTATGGCGCTCGTGTGTGTGTGTGTGTACGCATCCCTCCCCGTAGTCGTCGCGCTGCAGTCTGCGAGAGGCGTTGCAGTGCGCGCGGGATGGTTGAATTTCGATCGAGGCGTCGTCGGGGGGTCACGGCTGCGCCTGCATACACGCGAGACTCTCTCGCTGCACACACATGTGCAGCGCAGCACCCTACAGTGTCTCTCTTGCTTCTTTCCTTTCTCTCCACGTGCGTCTCGTTCGCCTGCAATTTTACCTCCCTTCGACTCTCTTTTGCTTCGCCGAATGTGACTGTACATTGATAATAGGATTTTCGTGGTTAACTTGTGTATACTCGTCTATACACGGTTGCTATACTTGCTGTTCGTGCTCTGCTCCCAGAATGCACTTCATTCGTAGTTGCACTTACAATATAAAATTCAGGTGTATCAGCAATTATTGCATTATGCTGATAATTGCTTATTTTAATGCACCGTTATATATCGAATTTTTTAATTGTTTTTCTTTTTATTATTTCTCAAAATCACAATACATTAATTTGTATAATATAGATCAAACTATCGTATTATTACTAATTGCGCCATTAGAATAATAACGTGAGAATATAATCAAATGCAATCGACAAGTCTGTGGCAAACGTATACGTCTTCTAAATTTGTCTCGATTAATGTGAGGGCGTTTCGCTCGCGCTGCAGACTTTTGACATTTGCCAATGTGTTCGCTCGCTCAGCGCAGCGACGTTTGATGCCTTACGCTTATTCTCTCTCTCTCTCTCTCTCTCTCTCTCTCTCTCTCTCTTTCTCCATCGCAGTCACCTGCATATACTTCTTTCCCCCACAGATACACACACTCGCAGGTTTGTGCATTTCAGCACATACACACGCCTATTTAAGGCCTCGCGAGCTGCACACACGTGATGCTTGTGGATGTGCGTTGGCGCGAAAGAGAAAGCGAGGTAGAGGTAGAGAGAGAGAGAGAGTCAAAGGGCCGGAGGTGTGGAACGAGATGAGGAGGAAGCTGAAGGGGGTAGAGGCGAGCGAGCCGAGCGAGCATGTAGGGTCGCAGTAGAGTAGGAGAGCGTCTAGACAGGCCGAGGGGGCGGCTCGCCTGTATAACTTGCGGCGGCGGCGGCGGCTGCTGCTGCTGCTGCACCGGCGTTGCAGTCGAGAGAGAGAAAGAGAGGGAGCTAGCTGTCAGCCAGCCAGAGCCAGCAGCAGCAGCTCGATGCATGCATGCACAACACGACGTCGACGTGAAAGCTTGAAGGAGGCCGGAAGAGAGGGAGAGAGAGAGAGCGCACGCATCTTGCCCCTTCTAGCGTGTGCATGCAGTCGGGGGTTGGAGGGCCGGCGGCCTCGTTGTGTTACTTTTTTACTCTCTCTCTCTCTCTCTTCGTCTTCTCTTCGGACTGGCTCCCTTAAGGCTCGTGCTGGACGTACAGACTGGGTAGAAAGTCTCGCCGCGATTCGAGAGACAGCTGCTACCGTTGATGACGACGACGCTGAGGTGCGAGTGGCCCGATCAGATTCCAATTGGGGATTTAGGTTTGCTAGGATGCTTGCCGATAGAAGGATGAAGTATGAGTAGTAGTAGCGATTAAATAAACAGATCGGACAGCCGTATCGAGCGAAACTACAATTAGTAGTTGGTTGTAGGCATCGCATTCGAAGTAGTGACATTCTTGGATAATTGTAAGAGTGGATTGATCGTTGATTTTCTCAATAAATGACAATTTATTCTTCAAGAACTAGAATTCGAGTACGTTGATTGAGCAATGATTTTCGTCAAGTAACGAGAATGTACACTTCAATGTGATCATTAGTAATTACCACTGATTTTAAATTATTAGTCGAGCCTTCGCATCGCATTCGTAAAAACAGCCTTTCGCTTCACATGTTGAAGTAAACTCGTGATTCAGTTGTCTAGCCGTCGCTCGTACTTCTCAGACAGTCTGTTGCTATAGCAGTAATTTTTCATGCGGACTGTAGATCCACAACAAACTCGAGGCTCCGAACGCAGACGCACACACATTCATGTCTGCACATGTCGGACGGATTGCACGTGGACTGGGTTAGATAAAACTAGCCTGCTTTTCCGCGGACGATGTCGAGTGAGTGAAAGAGAGAGAGAGAGAGAGGGAGAAAACGAAGAAGAGTAAGAGCGAACAAGAAGAGGTAAAAGGGGAGGAAGGAGAAAGTTGGAGGGGGAAGCCCTTTTCTTCAACGGTGGCGCGCGCGGGCTTGCGACTGTAATGAGCGCAAGCTCTGAGCGGAGAGAGAGAGGGGACGATATGGTGCGACCGAAACAGTGAATTCTCTCTCTCTCTCTCTCTCTCTCTCTCTCTTTCGCTATACATTTCCATATACTCGCTGGATTATGAATTACGACACTGAATTGACAGAAAGATTTTTCTCACTCTCTTCTTCCGCCGCTTTTTCTTTCGTTTCTATATTCGTTCTTTTGTGCTTAGAATGTTGAATATTCGTTTGAATTTAATGATTACTTAGACCTAACAGATTGACTTAGAGATAGTAAGTGTAGAGTATATATATATAAAAAGTAAAATGTAGATATGAATGAAGCATATTTTCAACAAAGTTTTTTTATTGGTAGAATAAAGTCTGTAAAAAATCGAATACTGCCTAAATTAACAAATCAAGAGTTAAATTAATATTGGAAGAACAATATATAACTGCATCATTATATGCTTACTGTAATTAACCAAAAATCTGCCCTGACCATATAAAACAGCACACAATTGCAGCTCCTCCAATAAAACTCCTCCAACTTTCGGAACACTATAGTTTCACTCGACTCGCGCAAACTCATCCTGCTATCTTGGACCACTTCCCTTAATCAACACCCGAAATCCCTTCAGCCAACTAAAAATCCCGATCCCCGCAAAATCATAGCTGCAAGATCCCATCACTATTCAAGCCACTGAGAGGAGGGAGGGAGCTTTAATTAATTCCGTCCAGAAATTCGATTAAGGAAAACTCAGCTGCAAGTTTACGTCCTGCGGATTTTACGGCTAGCCGATAGACACACACACGCGCACGCGCACGCGCACACGCACACACACACAGAGGGACAGTAGAGCTGCTACACCGCTTAGATATACGCACCTACAAGAGGGAGAGGAAGCAGTGTAGTAGTTTAATGGGCAGCCTGGCGCTGCTGCTGCTGCTCCTGCTGCGGAGACGAGAAGCCATTCGCCATCTCCCTCGGGGGCTACCGTTTGCTTCCTTAGCTGCTGCCGTAGCTGCTGCTGCTGCTGGCGACCCAGCTCAGCCGAGGCTTAGCCCTCGCACCTCATATTCGATTTCAAGTCGTCGTCTCCTCCTCTCTCTCTCTCTCTCTCTCTCTCTCTCTCTCTCTCTCTCCGCTGTTCAACTACTACCACCGTACATATACACATCGCTATATACCCAATCCACTCTCTCTCTCTCTTGCATCCTCTAGATCCCTTCCGACAAAGCTGCTGCTGCTGCTGCTGCTGTTGATCCTGCTACGCGCACGCATATTGCTATGGTTTATGGATGTATGTATATAAAGCATTCGATATTCAAAAGCAGCTGAGACTAACCCCGTGTCTGTGTATATGTATGTGTGCGTGTATGTGTGGCTGTTTCGAGATGCTTGTACAGTGTGTGTATGTGTCGCAGCCGCCTTTTTATTCAAAGAGGAGTGAGGTTTTGACGCTAACGCGAGCCGATATATCGGATTTTCTTTTTCCTTCCTACCCGAATCTCTTATATAAACATCTTTCGCTAGATTCAATATTTTTCTCCTTTTTTTTCAACGGCTGCTGAGAGCTTTAAAGTAGACGGAGATTGTTTTCAGGAGGGATTAGTTGAATACGGTCAAACTTTTTGTACAAAAATGTCCAAGCAGAGACTGGTTTAATCGTTATAGAGCTTCTGATTGAAGAAGTAATTTTAACCCTTTCATACCTACTGCACCCCTGCAGTAGGCATATATAATTTCGGTTTTACTAGAATTACGTGAAATAAACATAGATTTTAACAATACACCTGTATGGATTAGATTAAACTAAAGTCCTGCTTATTCCACAATAGGGTTTAAAGTTTATATACACGAAATTAGAGCCGACAAAAATCTGGAAAAAAAGATATTAAACATGAAATGTTTCTATTTTCGAAAATTCATAACAGATATTTGTCAAAAGAAAAACATTTAAATATGCACAATTTGTTTCACATTTTTTAAACCTTGCTAACGGTACTTTGAAGTTGTTCAAGTAATACTAAATGTTTGTACATAGATTTAAGAATGCTGATAAATTTTTTTACACATTTTCATCATAAGCTCTGCAGTAGCCGCACGTCTCTTTCTGTCTCTCTCTTTTTCGCGTTTTGACTAGCATAGTTACTATAGAACCTCCTTAAAAGAGTTAAAAATAATTATTATTTTCAATTTATTTCCGTATTTAGGTAGCATCAGCAAATTTGAATTTCCGAGAACAGCTTTCACAATATGAAGTAAGTGGTCTGACCAGAATTTTTAGAAGAGCATTAAAAATGATTTATACATTAACTTATTTGATTGAAACTTTATGTAATATATATTTTATAAGATAGTTGTATAATTCAGAACAAGCAAATTTCAGTTTAGCCTAAATTGAAGCACACGATCAATTTATTAAAGCCAAATTAATCAACTTATGTGATACCTAGGCATAGGATTTAATTATACACGTCCGCTATTGCACGCATCCACTGCCATAACAAAATATTTGGGGACACGGGTCCGGGCATTTTATTAACAGCAGCAGCGTAAACATTCGTTATTAAATTTGGGCGCTACCCAAGCTCAAGCGCAAAATAGTTGACACAGTAATTTTCTTACAGATTGAAATCTGCATCCTAATAAGAAACTTAATAGGCTGGTGAGAGCACACGACGAGCGAAAGCACCCACCACTATAGCTTTGGTCTCGCGGTCGTTGCGAATTTTCTAAAAATCCCCCTTGAACCTCGAGAGTGCAGGTCTAATTATAATGTACAGGCGACGACGACGACGACGACAACGACGACGAGGACGATGACACAGTCGAGGACGAGGTACCAGAGAATTTTGTAGGGGCTCACGAGAGAGAGAATATTAACCTTGCGGGAGAGACACACACGCATACACACATGCGCACAAGAGCTAGGAAAATGCGCCGCGAGAGCTGAGACCTATATTTAATAACGGCGTCAGCAACGGAGTAGTGCAGCGACGATTAGGTGGCACCATCTTAACGACCCAGTCGTAAACTCTACCTTGCACGTGTGGCTATGCGGTGCAGCGACGCTTTGCTGGCCGCTGAATTCGCCCCGCATAAGCCCGCGATGTTTCCTCCCCTCTCTTTCTCTTCTTTTGCAACGTTAAATCGCCCGCGAGCATTAACTTTAAGAGCGAAGGAGTGTAAGCTTTAGGCGCGTTAAAAAGGGACTTGAAATTTCAAAAAAAAAAAACGTTCTTCCAGGCTCGCGTATTAGGATAGATCAAGATTAACCAGCAAGGGATTAATTAATGATAGTATAATAAATTACTGCACAGGCGTTTATAAATGTTATGTCGACATGCTGAAGATGAATATTTGACGTTACTGTGCTTGACTTTCTAATAGGAGAGATGAAATCATTGGTAAAATAGAATCTGTCAACGATAAAAACCAAAACCTCGGATTTCTTTAAAACCAAAAAAAAAATCATTTTAATGCCAAAACTCTTTTATCGAAAAAACACGCGTTCATCAAGGAAGCTTCTTACCCAGAATGATGGCAAGTAGCTGCTCAGTTAGGATAATTGCTGAGTGCACATTTAATACACAAGGAGTCTAAATTACATCCAGGAACTGAATTTGCTTTCCTTGAAGACATTCAGAATATCAGGAAGATTAAGATAATGAAACTGGCGTTTCGTAAGTTCATAGTTTCACATTTTTTATTTAGTTCAGACAATTCAAACCATATGTGAAAAGCCTAAATTCAGGGCCATTGCAGGCATTAAGTAGAGTTAATACACGTGCGCACTATTAATATTCTTCTAGCTTCTGCACTTACAATCAAAATAGCATTTAGTTTACCGATAAATGCGACTAATGTGGTTAAAATTTAATGACAGTCTACGCGATATTGGAAAAAGCGAAATGTAATAGTAGTGCACAGGCTTTTAAATATATGTCCACCTATAAACTTGTAAATATCACAAGTACAATATATTTGCATTTCCGAGCGAATAACTATAACCGCAGCCTTGAAACGAGAATACACAGTGAATAAAGGAAACACCGAGATAAATCAAACGAACGCGTAGAACGTTATACGCATTTGAGATCGCCCATATCCACATGTATACACTTGTAGAACCAGACACGCACACGCGTACCGATTTAATTATTTTAAGGGCAACAAATTTATTTAGTCCCCCGTAACGCCCTCCCACGCTTGCGCTCTGATAAAAAGCGTAGAGAGCAAAGCGCTCGCACACACCGGACGATTTGTTATACGCATGCCGTACTCACACACATATACACGGCGAAATCCTTCCTTTTTCATATTTCAAGTCCCGTAATCTGGGCGCACTCGCGAATGTGAAATTTCATTTCGCTAAGCTGGATTCGCTCTATGAGATTCCTTTCCTCCACCTCCTTCCGTTGCCGTGTCCGAGAGAGAGAGAGAGAGAGAGAGAGGCGATAACGAATGGCGCGGCTGGCGGGAGCATCCTCCTCCTCTAACTCCCAAGGGATGGCCTGCGAAACGCACAGTGGGTGGAAATGACAAAAAATAAAGGAGCCATCCGAAGCGGTGCCCCGTAAGAGTGAACGGAAGTGAATTACGATAATTTTTATCAGAGCTGGTATTCTCTTTCTCTTTTACCCCTTTTCCTTCTACCCGTTCTGTACGACTATCTGCGAGCTTTACCTTGTTCTCCCCCTCCACCTCCTCCCGCCGGTTCGACCGGGGGTATACTTCTTTCTCTTTGCCTACCTTATCTGACGATTTATCCGAATGAATTACGAATTAGCTATTAGATAATGGTGTGCAAAAGGGAAGGAGTTTATGTATGAATGGATAACGGAATCAAGTTATAAGATTATGGAATAAAGCGAGTGGATAATGTTATTACAGTTTTTTTTTTAATTTGAAGATTAAATCACATGAAATGATACAATTATCAATAATTGTTGAAGACCTTTCTTTATTAATTTTATAATTATTCATTGATATAAATTATTATAAATAGATGACACTCGTATAAGAACAGTTCTGAGCGATTATTAAAATATTTTTCATCGTTAAATATTAAATAGCTGTCGATATCATATCTTTTTCGTCGAGTAACGTTTCATTTTGCGAATGATCGTGAATTTGTGCGCGAAAATGTAGGTGCAGATCGTTCCTGGTTACAGTGATAAAGCAATTTACAAAGTGCGGGAACTCGTTAAAATTTCCTAGCGATTGATTGAATTTCAGGCCAATTTCGGTTTCGTCATTTGCAAGAGTGCACAAAATTGAATGTTTAATTAACAGACGCATAACGTTGATTATTTATTTTTAAATGTCGCATTCAGTCGCATTTTTATTCAAATATTTAATGCCGAGATAATATAATTATAATGGACAATGCGAACGGAAATTCACGCATGATCAAACTAATTTAAACTTAGAACACGTGCGCGTACCGTAAAATGCGGCCATAAAAGAAAAAAAACGTATTTTGTTATCATCGCTTATTTATCCAGATTTCGCTTATCCTCTATTATAGTATACACAGATTCATGAAACGTTCAGGTACTATATTTTATCGACGTTCTCGTTAAAAATTTAATAAAGCACTAAAACATTTATAACATTACCTCAGCCATTAATTAATGCAAAACTTGCCGCGCAATGAGAAATACACATTCGCTTCGTTAAAGGTGCAGCAGTCAAGTCTCCCCGGCCACTTTCAGGCGTGACTTTCCGTTATGACATCGCGAAGTTACGCGAAGTCGGAGAGATAAAGCACCTCTCTCTGTCTCTCTCGTTCTCCCTCTCTCTCAAGGCCATGCCACGCAGAAAGGTGGAAACTTGCGCGCCCGAGCCGGATGTGGGATGCCGCCGCGAGCCTCTCCACACACATACACACACACGCACGTGTAGCACGTATATCTTGGCGCGCGTTGTCTATATATATACATATATACACACACAGAGAGAGAAGGAGAGCGCACTTTTCGCCTCCATGCCGTAATCTCGAGGCGGACGAAAAACGACGATGAGTCCGGGGGGCCATAAGCCGCCGCCATGCGCTCACCTACAGCGCGAAGAATGTTAACAAGCCTAGCGGAGCGAGAGAACGCGCGCTGCAAGGAGCTTCGCCGCGGCTCTCATGCCGGATATGCTCTCTCTCTCTCTCTCTCTGCCTCTACCTTTTTTGCACGTTTATTTTTGTCTTTTATATACGTTCACTTCGGCGAGCTCGCGCGCGTGCTTTTAAGTATTTTCGCATAGTCGGGTGCCGATCGCATCAGAAGTTTTTAAGTAGGGGATAATATAATGAACGAGTTGCCGGCGTAGAGACTGCGCCGCGGATTAGGTTATGAGATAAGACGCGCGCGGGGGATATGACCTTCGGGGTCATGAGGGGGGGGGGGGGGGAGATTTTCGAAGGATTTTTCACACGCGTGCGCACATGCCGAGACTTGTGGTTTTGCGGAAATTCAAGGTTGTTTATCAGGGATGTAAATTTAGTCATTGGATTAAAAGAAATATATATATAAGTTTCGATAAAACGAACGAAAAAACTTTGCGATTCGGTGCAAGGAATTATTTATTTATTTATTTATCCAGAGTAACAGTACATTACATTACAAGTAAATACAATAGTATATTACATATTAATCCAACAGAGGAAAATAAATTTCCTGTTCGTCGGTCTGGTAGTGAAAAACGCAAGTATGGTGGATTACTCGCTACCCATACTTGGTTGACTTAAAACTAAATTTTAACTTAAAACTAAATTATAACTAAATACAATCATTGTGTATTTTTAACAGTAATAAACTTTGAATACAATAATAATTATATGTTAATGCAACGGCGAAAAATTCCCGACCAATTGATAATTGGTCTTAGATATCTGTTATCACTAACAGTATCAAGATCCATTTTACCAATATTTGTTACATTTACATAATAATCTTAATTTATATATATAATCATCTTTAATTTATGTATATATTGTCATTAATCCATTCTTTTAATTTTTTACAATTGGATTTTTTACTTGTATCTAATACTTTGCGATCATTTGGCAATAAGTTGAACATTTTTATTGCTTTGATTTTACTACTTTTATTACTTACAGTTTTGTGTATTCTTGGTATCTTTATTATTTCATTTCTTGTTCTACTATGTAAGTTTAAGTAATTATTTTTTAATTCATTGTAGTTGTATGTAAGTCTTTCTAGCGCAAACCATTTTGTCAAATTCATTGGTCTATTTTGTGGAAAAGAGTTTTTATATATTACTTTTAACAATCGGTTTTGAATATTTTGTAAAATATTGAATTGGTTTTATCAATTGAACCTATTACAAATGCAAAGTATTATAATAAGTACAGTTATATATATAGAAATTGTAAATAAACAATATGTTAAACGAACTATAAATCCATGAGGTACCAGTGAATACACCTTAAAGAATGTCTCGGTGAGCAGACTATTATCCGCAAAAAGATTGCTGTTTAAAAAAATCGCGGTTTTTTTCATAGGACAGTTTAGCCGAATAAAATTCCTATGATCAATTCCTTAGATGCATATGCATAACCGAGATTATAAAATAAAGAATCACTTGCACTACGACGGTATACTTTCGTACTTATTAGCAAGTGGGTACGCCGTGTACCTATCAAATATGAACAGGCATAGGATGAATACCAAAAGGTGCACAAATCAGATGATTGGATGAAGAGTGCGCATAATGCCGAGCGACATGCGAATAGTACCTGCATACGCTACCGAGAAATTGGTTAGCACCGTATCATAACCTAATCGCGGATTGCCAATAAATTTGCACACAAGACACGCCATTCGGGTCATTTCAAGAATTTTCAAACCTTCTCATACAAAATGACGTCATCGATGGATGGTCGATAAAGCGTGCGTTAAAGTGTTATATTTCCCAGTCATTAATAACCCTCTGAAAATGAAAAGCAACACGATTCCGAGAACGCATCTTCAATTTAATTTCATATAGAGCGAGTGCATAGTGGTCTATCCCACTTGGAGGAAACGATAGCGCGGGTAATTCGCAGGAGGGGTCCCCGCACTCAAACGTAAGATTATGCTCCCGCGGTGTGTGAAAGTTGGGCTCCATATAGCTACTCCATTTGCGTCTCTATGTACGCGTCACGTCACAAACTTTACGACGCGTGTCTGCCTCGCCGGCGTATGAAGACGTCACGTGCGCGTCGAATACCAAGTAACGTTGTAAAAGTCGGCGCGGGGTTACGCTCCTGTCGACCTGGCAAATAGAAGCACTTCTTTGAGTTACGGGACCGCGATGTCGTGCATCGTGAAATCAACTTGAAATTTCATGTAACACCACTTGAGTTCCGATTATAACTGCCGATGAGCTGTCGCGAGAATAATTCGATGCTAAGTGATGATAGATCGGGAATTGAGATAAAAAAGCTTAAGAAATCCAACACGATAAAGATCATTTACAATATATGAATAACTAGAAAACTAGTTCAAGCATACGACGCCTTTTAACCGAGGCTAATATAAGAAAACGGTCGGTACGATTTGCATCACGGCAAATGTAAATGCGTATACCCGTACTTCGGGAAACAAACTTTTTTAGGAACTTCAGGTGACCTCTTTTTGTGAAACGCTTCTACAACTTGGAGATGTCACTTTCTTTTTTATATACAAAACCGTTTTATCTCTTTATATGCGCCTTAAGGATCAGCCGGACGAATGTAGTTACCGACATTTACGATTTCATACTTGTTTCGCTTAATTTTCAATATTTTAACTTTCTACTCTTAGTCCACAGAATTGGGCTCAACTCGAAATATGTTAAAATATTGAAGATTAAATGAAAAAAATATGAAACTATTATTGTGAATAACTATGCTCCTCTGGCTTCCCCTTAAATGGAATTCTAAAATTTTCATAGGTTTTACATAGTTATTATTTAGGTCAACTAATTAGTAATTCATTAATAAGCCCAAATCAAAATATATAAGCTCATAAATTAAAATTATTGACATCAGGAAGTTGAACTCTATGTATAAATATATATTTATGATTTTATTTCTCACTTTATCATATGAGTAATTTATTATTTTCGTTTTGTTTCAGGTGAGTTTTAGAATCCATCACATGATTAAATCTTCTTTGAATTGTAAGTTAAAAATTGAATTTTTATATATTATACGTAATCATCAACAGGAGTTGTCAAAATGAAGAAGCTGACAGAAAGTACAGTTGATGGTCAATTCTTTTCTTAAGAGATTATTTAAGCATTTTAATACGAAATAACTCAATTTTGTTTGATTAGAACCGTTACCTAAATAAAAAGCTGATGAACCATTTTGATTGACCTCAAAGTTTCCTAAGGATATTCTTCTCTATATTTCCTGTCTTGCCCATCAAACTTGATAGGATTATTACGCGGAAAAGGGTCTTCTAACGGTTTATCGGCATCTACCGCTCATCAGAGATTCTGGGGTGGCAACAAATTGGATGTTAAACGGTGAAAATTGGTCGATTACGATAGGCGACCTGCTTTTCCGTCCCAAAGTCTTCATAGCCGAGATTGCACAAAGTTAATCGATCACTTGTCGTCTCGTAGATACCTAATAATGTAGAAGATTAAAAAGTCTATTTAATTGAACGGAGTAATCTAATTTAAAACTTCATTTTCCTCGTTTTCTTATATTATTCATTTTCGTCATTGTTATATTAATTGAATTAGTATTCAAGGATAATGTTCATTTTATATACTTACACACAGTAATATTAATTCAGTTAGAACGCTTATATTTTTATAAAACGAAAAGCAGATGATATTGAATACGGTAATTATTAATTAGATATCACGTCATTTGGTAGATACACATTGTGGTAGATATTACACATTTATTTACATTATTCTAAATTTTTATTAATCAGTACCACTTTAAAAAGGCGAAAATGGATTATATTTAAAAATAGTAACTGTATTAAGAACTAGAAAAATTTTCTTTATTTGAAAAAAAAATTGATCCGGTCAATAAAACTTTTTATGGTACAGTTTGTTTTATGTTTCTGTATAGCATAGCTCAATAAAACACTTAATAAACTTGTTATTGAAAGAATTTAATCAAACATGGCTGTAATACTATAATCTCTCTTTTAACAAAACGATAAATCCTTACTGCTTCTCTAACCCTTGCTCCTTTTGGCCGAAGCATGATTTTCCCTTGGACGCTCCATCAACTAGGAAACTCCTTCGGAACGATTAAGCCCTGCGCAACGTAGCAAACTCCTTTCGACGTCGTCGCCCGACGGGATGCGCGCGTCTTGGTCGTTTGATTGAGGTAGTCTTCTACAGCTTGAGAGGGGGAGGGGGGAGAGGGAATAAAAAAAAGTGGGTTCCTCGCAAGGACAACCAGTTAACGACTTAATGATAGGCGAGCAGAGAGAGGGAGGGGGGGGGGAGAAGAGTCTAAGGCCACCCCTGCGATGAGATGGGGCGCAAGAGACAACCAGATTAGTCGCTAATGCGTTTAGGATGACGTGCATTAGGTTTCCTTCGAGTAAGACTATGCAAAGGCGGGAAGTGCGCGCGCGAGTCTAAGATGGAGGCTGCTCGGGGGATAAGATAGTTCTGGACGCGCGGCCAACTGTATATATCACCTCGGCTTGTGATTAGCTCCGCTCTTGCCTTTGCCCTTCCGATATCTATACTCTCTGTGTACGTGTTGCAGGAGAGCTTCAAGGGGTTGCTGACCTTCCTGAACTTTCTTGTCCGAGCGGATGTTGACTGTTGCTGAGACGCGACGCCTCGGTTCTGATCTTTGACCCGTACCATTTATTGACGGGACATTGACCTTATTCTCGCTTATTCTCTTCTGTTTCATGAAGAATAGATTGGATGTGAGTGACAAAAGCTTAGCTTTCTTTTTGTCTTGGCTGGAAATAAAGTATACCGAATCGATGCTCTTGCAGTATGTGCTGTCGAAGGCAATTGGGGTAGTCTTTAAGGGGACGTCGGAGTCACCTGTTTTACCGGCATTAAGTTTTTCAAACTTTTCTACTTAAAAAATTAACCAATTGATTTGAAACTTGAAGAGATGATAGACTGATCACAAATAAAGCGCGCTCAGCCCAGACATTTTCCAAAAATCAAGTAATACGGAAGCTAGAGAAGAAAATATCTAATTTTTACTAATTTCAATTTAATCCATGAGATGGCGTGATTCTAACTTGGCAATTATGTTTCAAACAGAAAATATTACATTTATGTAATTTATCGGTAATCCCAGGGCTGAGCGCGCTTCATTTATGATCATTCTATCATCTCCTGAAATTTCGAGTCAATTAGATAATTTGTTAAAGAGAAAACTTTGAAAAACCTTGTGGGTATTTTGATGTAGTAAGGGCGGGAAATTTAAATTTTTAGTGACTCCGACGTCCCCTTAAGGGAATACCTTGTTTATACATTTTATGACTTCGAATGTGCATTCTTCCTTCGAATTAATTTATTGCTAAGTTGCCAATTCTAGGGAATAAAAAGAAATTTCAAAGTTTCTTTGTCAATGTTAAAATCGCATTTTGAAAGCAGGAGGAGTAGAAACGCTTCCACAAAACGACATTCACGAGTGCATCCAGCCGGCAATTAAATTGTCTGTCCGCTTTTCCCTTTTTTCTCGGTCGTGCATCGCGATGTACACCGTCCTAAAGATTCGCTAATAAAATTTCGCGCAACGATTGAGCCTGACGAGAGAGTAAAACACATGAGACTCGACAGCGACTATATAGCGGCAGAGTTTTCCAGACCTCTCCGTACAGAAAACGAAAAAAAAAACGCAAAATAAAAAACAAGAAGTGGAGTAGGCATTCGATTTTTCTTGTTCTCTCTTCATCCCTTTCTTCTCTCTCCTATGTTCGTACACACTTGTTTCTCCCAACGAACTCTGCGCCAGGCTGCATACACACACGCACATGTATATACATATATATATAACACACACGCAGAGCCTATACGCGGCGTTTGACGTTTACAAATAAAAGGGGTTGGTTCAGAGGCATATAGAGAGAGAGTAGTAGCGCGTGGCCCCTCAATGGCTCAGCGGCGCTAAAACGACGTTTCAGGAACCGTCTGGCTCCCCGCATCCTTTTATGTGTATACTCTTGGTCTTTTATGCACTCTCACACACGCGCGTCTGTCCCTATACCTTTCTCTCTCTCTCTCTCTCTCTCTCTCTCTATATATATATATATATCTCTCATTAACCTCCCTGCCCAGTCACGCACAATGCGCCCTCTGAAAATTTATTTTAGCCGTCTCGTTCCTTTTCGAAACGCGCTTCGTTACTCTCTTCAATGTCCCGATGAAGGCAATTTTCCGGAGGAAAGGCCTTTCTCTCGCTCTCCCATACGCTTTTTCCTCCCTCTCTCTCTCTCTCTCACTCTCTCTCTCTCTCTCTCTCTCTATGTATGCGTGTGTTTTATCACGACGATGACGTGCCTGTCAGAGTTGCCGCCGCCGTCGTCCCTACCTCGTCGAGCGCTTTCACGATCAAAATTGCATTGAGACGAAAAACTTTGTCGTCGTCGCGCGCACTGCACATGCAGCGAGCAGCGCAGCGCAAGAGCGAAAATCGCGGAGGGTAAAAAAAAAGGAGACGATCGGGGCAGGGCAACGATCGACCTTTTGTCTCTTTCTCTCTCCTCTCTCTTTTACTCCCCGGGCCGAGCGCGTAATTACTTCAGCGAGCCGGAGCTGCTGCTGCTGCAGCCAGCGCAGTTCAAAAGTGGCGGATGCAAAATTTTTTGTCTGTGTTCTTTTTTATCTACACTACCTCTACATGCTAGCGGAACTTTTAGTTTGTTTAAGGCTCGATAGAGAGAGAGAAAGAGGGAGAGAGAGAGAGAGAGTGCGAGCCTGCACGCTCGGAAAATATCTTGATGGCGAGAGAGCACAGCGCGGGTATACACGGCGGATACCGGTATACCGTTCGATATGTGCGTTGGATTTTGTAGGGAAAACTCGGAGCTCGGAAATAACGGCGAAAACTAATGTTATTTTGTATGTGTTGTCTTGAAAGTAAATTAAATGTTGTTGTTTCTGTAGGGTAGGAAGTGGAATAAAGGCCCTCCCGAGCAAAACTATAACGAATAATGATATTTGAGAACTTTTATTCGATTGGTGAGGCGTTTTGGTATAATCGAGTTGCAGTTGGGATATTGAATAACATGTGCAATGCTCACAAAATGAGGATCTGAAAAGAAAAGGATATGATTAATTTACATGAAAACAGAAAGACTTGGCCGCCCCTTTATATTAATAAAATAAAAAAAAAAACAAGTAATATTTTTATATCTTCATCCGATAAGGACTCCAACTGTTTTTATACGTCACAGAAACCTCGCGAAAAGATTTAAATTAAAAAGACGCATTCATTTCCTTCCCAGCTCTATTCGTTACTTCCGATTCCAGCATTAGGTCGTAAAAGAAAAAATACTACCCTCATAAATGTAAAAAACACACGGCCTACATATGGCGCTCGGCATCCTCCACATTAGCATTCCTTTAATTATCGAGAGAGACCCGAGAGTGATAAAAAATGGTCCGCAATGCAGAGAGCTTCCCGCTCACGACAGATGATTTTCGTGGAGCTAATTTACAGCGGTCATCGTAAAACAGAATTTACCATTCCCTCTCTCGCATATCTAAACAGATACGTCCATACATACCTAGATATATGGGCGAAGCTCATCGTACGGCAGCGAAACTGCACATAACGCACAAGAGGAAGGAGAGAAAGCAGTTCCGGTTTTATAGTGTCTCGCGGGCATTAAAGTGCCATTGAATGCCTCCTACCTCCATACCTACTACCCTTTCCATCCACAAAGATTGTCTCGCTCTCCTTCCTTGTTTTTTTCCTTTTTGCTTACTCTCTCTCGCTCTCTTTAACTCCGTTGCAGTTATTCCATTGTACAGATATATACGCTTATTAAACTCTTTGACTTTTACGCTGTATTTTATTCGTTTTCATACGTATTGATAAGAAGCTAGTTTTTCAATATGGTTTATATTTTTATTGAGATCATCAGTTTTAATTATTACTGCTTAGGACTTTTCAAAAAAATGCTATCTATGGAAAATTTACGGAACCTCTGTATATTTGAAAATCAACTCGTAGTAATTACGCACGTTCATTGCGAAATCTTATAACTATATAATTAAAACAAACTATTTCGTAACAGTACTACACATACAAATTAGGCTGCTCATATATCATTCAATTTACATCAGTTAATCATGGCTTATCTTTCTTAGTTTAACAAACTTTTTGAAATGGTTATTCAATGCAATTTGGCAAAGAAAACTGTACGTTACCAGCTCGCCATTTTCCGAGTGTATTCGAGACAATAATCACATTGTCCTCGTCGCTTCGTTTCCCGTCCAAACTTCGGCTTTGGTACCTTGAAAAAGAAGCTTCGTGAACACAACTTCTGCCGTTGCACCCTGTGTTTCTGTCGGTGATTTCGGTTTTTCCAATACAATTTGTTTAGTTTGCAGGGGTGTTCTTCTATGGAAAGTATGAATCATATTTTACACATGACTATTCAGTGGGTATTGTACTCCACATTGTAATTGTTCTAAATACGAACAGATGTATTTAAAAATATTGAGACATGGATTATTATGCCTACAATGAATAGTCAGCTATGGAATGATTCATACTTTCCCTAATAAAAGCGACACTCCCGCTTAGGTGCCATGTTTATGAAATTAAAAGCAGAAGAAAGTATTTAAATATTATTTAAATATGTAAATTTTAGCATTTAAAAATTTAGAATTTTAAATCTATACATGGTTGTTCTAAATCAACTTTCAATCCAATCAGATAACAGATCGAATTTTCCACTGGGATTGGGTAGTTCTATAAATCTACAGTGCATTCCGCTTTGTTTTACAAAAATTCTTTGAGCCGTTTTTTTATAGATAATTTTAAATTGGAATAACTGCTGATATTAAAATATCCTTACATTTGTAAAAGAATAAGAAAAAAATTAATTTTCAATGTTTCATTAAAAATATTTTCATGGGATCGGCTTTGTTTTTGTGTATATATGCTATTTCTTGGAATATGATTATTGAAATTTTCGGTTAAATTTATATCCTTATTAATTAAAAAGTTAAGAAATTAAAAAATCATATATACACAAAGACAAAATCGAATTATACAAATGTAATATAATTATTCTATTTATTATATTTATTTAAATAGTTAATTAGTATATAAATTCACTTTGCTTTATAAGAGAAGACTACAAATTCAACAATGCAATGGTCGCCGTATGTAAGTAGTAATAGTGTCTGACTCAAGTCGATTATTATCTATATTTTGATAATTGCATGTAATAGTTATGACAACAGATTCCTTATTGGGTAAAATAATACTTTAAGTATTCCAAGACAACTTCTAAGAATAATTCAACCAATATATCCTATAAAATGAATTGTCTAGATAATTCATTTTACCAAGGCCAACGTAATCATTGTGGGCTCGATACAATTTATTTCCATAGAACCATCGTCCCCCAACACACACTCTCACTCTTAAACAATCCATAAATCTTACGCGTCTTCTTTTCAGCAACAAACTTCCATCCGAATCTTTTGGCGCGACTCGCCGCACAGAACTCGGGATCGGCGCGGTGCGCCCCGACTCTCCATTCACACTTCCAAGATTGATTAATTTTCATGGTGGGGTGGGTATGGGGAGAGAGAGAGAGAGAGAGAGAGAGAGAGGTCGAAGAGAGGGCCGAGAGCTGAATTAAATTTCCCCACATAAGTGCAAGTAAAGGGGGCGGTAGAGGGGGAAGGCGGGAGGAAGGCTTTAACCAGCTCCGCCATTCTCTCTTCCTTCGCAACTATACCACTACTCGGCGGCCCCCGGGCAAAAGCAAGCCCTGATCTCCCCGGGCGCACTTCGATCCTTTCGAGGCCCGCTGCTGCCGCTATACCTACAATCCCTCGCTCGCGCGCGTGCGGCACGTCCTTCCTCTTTCATCTGCAGGCGGTTTACGGCTTTTCTCTGCGCTTCTTCTCTCTTTCTCTCTCTATCTACACTCCCTCGCTTCTCTTATTACCTATACAGTGGACCGTTTCACTAGACTTTACTCGCTGCGGACTCTAGTTCTCTCTTGGTTTTGACGTGAAAACCTCCTGTGTCTCTTATTCGCTCACACACACACACACACACATACAGGCGAGAGAATGTTCGCGGTCGAGACCGCGAATCGCCTCCGTCCGGTCCATCAGGACTACCTCGATTGCCCACGTTCGGCCATTCTGCGGCGACAACTTCGTCAATTTGGCTCCGTGTGAATGCCTGTACTCTCGAGGCCAAGTGAGCGAGCATATCGGCGCGCAACGACTGCGAGACACCGGCGACGCAGCGGAGACACTATATTTTCGAGGCCCTTCGCCCCCCCCCCCGCTCCTCCCTTCCTGAAGAGGTTCGTGCTCTTTACGAGCTTACGCTCCACTCGTCATATTCACCAACTGACCCGAGTGCGCGCGCTATTACACTTCCGCGTTGTGACGCTGCCAATGATGTTTCGCTGCAAAACTTTAGCTTGTCGAATTAATGGATTATCGTCGACGCGACGGTCACCTCAAATGCCTTTTGTGTATTGTCAAGAGTTACGATGCTTCTATTGACAATGAAAATGCTCGCAAAGGAGAATAAAAATTGAGCTTTAGGGTAACGGTACGTGCGATGCTATACATGGAGTTAAGATGTCCGCAGAAGTCGCTTAGATCACTGTACTTGTATTCGAAAATGAGAAATTATACCAGTATTTTTGTTACTCGCCTTTTACTGATATAATGTAATTGATTTGTTTGATTGGCACTTAGAGGTTGCAATTTTTACCATTTACTTCCGTGAACGAGTATTGATGAAACAATAACTATAACCTGTTACAGTGTTCAAATCTTAGAGACAATGAATGAAAATTAATTATAATATAGTCTTTTCACAATTAGATGCGACCAATTTTCTCTTTCCATAAGAAAAAATTCAATTAAAATTTGTCATTTTCGTTATGTGTATACATATATATATATATATTTGTTCTTTACTCCTCTTTGTTTAACCTTGTAATTAATTTTGATTCACTTTCTCTTCGATTTGAGCATTGTGAAATTCTCCGAGTGGAGTTATCGTTATTGTTTCATCAATACGCGTTCTCAGGACTAAGAATATACTGTTTTGATAAATACCTTTGCAAAACTTAACTTGTAGAGATCATTAGAAGCTTAAATTAATGTAGAAACTTAAGACAAGCAACAATTTTAACATTTTATATTAGACTGTCACTCATGACAGTATACTGGGAAGTGGAAATGCATAACTACATATCACTGTAATTTACTTTATCAAAGATGAAAATATATTGTAGAACCAAAATCACGTATTTTAAATTTGTTACCAGCACTTTTAAATACATAAAAATACTTAAATATGAGAATTATAAAGCTTCCGTATTATAAAATTCCCTATTACAAAATACAGCTTGTATTCATGGAATAATTCAGAAACGATTTTCAAAGACTAAAATATTCAAAACTTCAAATGAAATATTATTTTTTTTACGTGTCATACAGGTATATTGACATCAATACGTGCAACGATACAATCCATGTATGAATTATGGAATCGTAATCGTAGCCCAACGTTCAGTACACGTATTTTCATACATAGATTTTGTCAATAAAATATGTCTCAGACAAAGGAAACTGAAGCGACATCGAAAAATGCAATCGAAAACGTTAAGCCGAGCTGAAAGGTACACGTAAAATAAATCCCTTTAATAGCTTTGAAGCATTGCAATGCTCTTTTTCGCCCACAAGCTTTTCAACTTTTCCAAATGTGTCCATCACGTATTATTTACTACACGTGATCGTACACTTCACACGTGCACTATTCGCGCTATTTAACTAAGACTAGACATGTTTGAAGCTCGCATTCATATCTAGCACTGGTATTTGCATAAACGTAGTTAGATAGCAATCTGGTCAAATTTTAAACTTTCGTATTTGTATTATTGGTTTTTGAAATTTCTTATCTTCTAAAAATGAAATAACTTTTAAAATGTTTAATAACGGGTCTTAAGGATCAATAATTATTTAACTTATATATATTATTACAGTAATTTGGTGTCCATTACCATCTTTAAATATTTAATTGGCAAAGCTTAAGGTAAAAAGCGCGAACCTAACGCTGACACGCATTCAAACGTTACACACCTCCGAGGCGGTAATAAATCTAAGTTGGCTGGCAATGAATTTAGTGTTAGGTGCTGAGAGAACATGGCGCCACGTTGTGGGGTCCGTGTCGTGACCCACGCGCTGCTTACCACCCAACCAAACGGTTGCTCACTTTCTCGTGCTTCTCTCTTTCTTCCATCGGATCCTTCCCCCCCCCCTCCCTTCCCCTCACCCTCTATCTCTCTTTCTCTATTCGCGGAGAGAATAACATACGCGTGCGAAACGGTAGCCCACGAAGGTCGGAGCGCGGTGATATAGCTGCGACCAATTAAAATACCTTGTTGTAGAGAAGACAATACGGTTAGCTATGGAAACCGGGGGAGCAGAGATCTGCGGTGTGTAAATTTTTAGGGAAAAGTTTTGGTTCTCAACGAATATTGTAAAGGTGGTCGTGGCCTTGCATGGAAATACCGTAGAACTCGAGATAATTGAATGTGACGAAGAGTTCGACGCTTCTGCTCTGCGCAGGAGAAATGATTACCGAGGTGAAAATAAACGGAGGGATAACGTATTTGGAACATCTAGAGGGGTTTCGCGAAAATGTGATCGCTTCCTTGTCGATAAACAAATTAAACAAGCTCGCTTTGGATGTTAGCCTTAATTAGGCTCTCTTGGCTGTATAGCGCGTTATATATATATATATGCATGTATGTATACCTGTCGACACACAGCCCCGGCACAGATCGCGGGTTTTGATTTGAGTAAGTTCGAGTTCTCCCTAGTCCCTCGACGCGCATAAAGCCATCCCCATAACGAGAGCTGGAGTTTAGTCTCGGCAATTTACCAGCTGATCGATCATTCTCTTGGTAATCCAAGCCCCATCTCTCTCTTCACTTTTCGGGCTATAGACGTGCGCTGCCGTGCGCTACAGAATTGCCAGAAGCCCATCTCTGTCAGCTGCTTATTACCCCGACGATATTAGGCAAGCATTAGCGAAATGAATTTCTAAGTAGTGGAGCAACGTAATTGTGATACTTTTAAAATATTAAATTCACGCGGCATTTTGCCGATGGGAATTGAGACTATAGCTGAAAAGTTTCTTGGTAGACTTCTCGATTGGACTATCTTTTATATTTGCTAGACTCGTGAACTCATGACTCTTGAATAGTACAATTTTTTTAATTGATAGCTATGATTCATTTCTGATGGAATATAAAATGATCGAGGATTATAAGCGTATAAAAAAACGTATCAATTTCATTATTTATTTATTCTATTATGGAATATAATTGGATTACTGTCATAAAAATGCACTTTAAAAATTAGCACGTCCAAATTATAAAATAAATCAAAAATAAATTATTAAATGTTATAATTAACTTTATCCAATCATTTAAATATAAAATCCAATAGCTATTAATAATATCTAGATTTTTTAAAGAGAAATTAGATTTTAATTTAAAATTGCCGATTTAATATAAATGTAAATATTTATTTCAATATTTTAATTTGGTCGTTCTATTATTCTATTTATTCTATATCAAATATTTATACACCGATATTTTAATTATGATTTTTAATATGAAAAAAAATGGGAAAGGCACACACGTTCTTGAATTATAGCTTTCCTATCTTACTTATGCACAAACTAAGCTTAAAGTGCACACATAGGTCTGTACATACGATATAGACCAAGTGTGTGACCCGTCAATCGATGCCTACCGCGATAACGAAATGAAACACTCGGAACATGAATGCTTGCTCACAGGACACCATATGCATCCGCTAACGTGCGAGCTGGCATTTACGGATGATTTACAGTTGAACAAAGGTATTTAACGCGCTCCGCGTGCAGTGCTCGTCGCCTAATGTGTCATCCGTACAAACTTCGCGCCCGCGAACATCAGCTGCCCCGACATATATATATATATATACATATATGTTAGTTCCGCACACCGCGCATACTCCATTCACCTGTTTATCCTGTTAATTTAGCCGCTGTTAAACTGTGTATTATCCTTACTTATCGAGAGTACCCTTTCAAGTTTTTAGAGTGAAATTTTTACTTTTCACTTTTTAAAAGCATTATATTTTCTCCGTCGAAGCAACTTTAATCCAGATGAAGTTAAAGCATTGCTATAAAAAAGTAAAAGTGAATATTTTAGACTGGAATTATTTATATATCAGAGCAGTCCTGAAGTTATAAATATTATTAATGGATGTAAATGTTAAATTGCGGTATTTATATAATAATATATATAAAATATAGTTTAACCCTCGCTGAATATTTTAATACTACTTAAAAGATCACCATTTCAATATTGTAACCTTAAAAGAAGAAAATGATGCCTTCGAAGAGCCGAGGCAGTATCAAAGTAGAACAAAAGAACCCATCCTGCAAAGAATGCATTCTGCGACGAAGGTCCTGCAGCAGCTCGTATGTGCAGCAGCTCAAGCTTGGAAGTATGTATACGAGGCGGTAGCCTCTGCAACTGCATCTTTAATCTTCTCAATGGCGGTTCCCTTTGTCGTGCTATGCGAAGGAGCTGCTGATTATTTGGCGCTTCTGGGACGGATTTCTCTCTCTCTCTCTCTCTCTCTCTCTCTCTCTCTCTCTCTCTCTCTTGGCATCAACGCAACCGATACATATATATCCCAGCTACCGCTCCAGGCTGACTTAAAGTCCCGCGGTTCCGAATCAATTAATCCGTCCGACGCGCCTTTTTTTTTTTTTGAAAACGTATAGTCTGGTGTATATATAGAGGTAAAGAACTCTGAGAGAGCACAAGCCACTCTTGCGGCTTAAGCTCTTCACTCTGCTTTCAGGCTGGTAAGTAATAATTAAGTCCGCGTGCCGGTTTTAGCCTCTATCTCTCTCTCACTCTCTCTCACTCTGAGCGAACGCACCGCGCCGTCGTCATTCACGCCATTATCAAGGGGGAGAGAGAGGGCGCTAAATCCTTGCGAAAAAGAGTGGGTCGAGCGAAATTGAAGCACCTTACGCGAGAAACCCTTACTTAAGGTAAAACGACTTACCGCCTCGAATAACGCGGCCATGGAGAGTCAGGCGGTCGGCTCTCTTTTGCCGCTGAGACACCGAATGTACATGCCCCGGCTGCTCGATCACCTCTAAATACATGGGTTTTAAAAAAATTTTATAAAATCGCTAACGAAAAGAGGGAGAGAGGAGGTAATAAAGCACGAGGAAGAGGAGAAAGCGAATGCGAATTCCTGAAAATGTCGACGCTTGCCGCGATGAAATTTATCTGTTGTGTGTAAAAAGAGCGAAGTAGTTGCGTTATTAGGCTTTCATTAGTTCGAAATCGAGATGCCGAAAATTATATTTTCATCTGATTCATCCTTCGTTTAATGTAGCAAATAAACTTTACCACAATATATCTATATCGACAAAGAATTGAAAGCTAATAATTAAAAGAAATAAGTTTTAAATTTATTCATAATAAATTCTTATTATTCCAAAAAATGATAGGATAATGAATTAATGTCAACAAAACCTAATCATATTCGTGCTTTTAAAAGTTTCATTCATCGACATTAAATAAAGTCGCTTTATTATACATATTTGATGCGTTAAAAATTTATTTAAACACTTCTGAGATCGTAACAAGTGTAAGCTCTTGAAAAAATAAAAAATTCAGTGAAACTCTTAAGGAAGGATAAAAATGAGGAAGTGAATAATTCTCGGTATACCTATCGAAAAGTGCGTGGCTTGAGTTTTTTTTTACCGCGGTATGCTTGGAAACGATCTACCGGAGCCAGCTGCGTGACACGCTACAAAAACAATATTTATCGCTCCTGAGAGTCTCTTTCTCCTCGTTTGCTGAATTCTAATGTCTTCGCTGCTCGTCTCCCCCCCCCCCCCCCCCCCCCCCTCCCGCCCTTCCCCCGTTTTTTTACTCACATTGCTTCTTGCTACTACTTCTCCTTTTCTTCTCCTTTGGCAAACTTATGATGTTCACTTATGATCCGTTTTTTCCCCTCTTTTCTCCTCCATCAATCTTTGTTTTCATCGGCAAAATTTGTTTTCTCTTATTTAAATTTCTTTTCTTCTTTTGCTTCTTGCGTGCTTTTACACGTATAACGGTTGCAAGAACTGCCGAACACAAGTTTGCTTTCGCCGTGATTGATTAGAGCTGATTGCTTACACAAAACTTCCAATTCAACAGATTTGAACTTTCCAACGCATTTCTGGTTCCAGCCTTCCTAAGAAAGCTTTATAATGCACATTATGAATGGAGATCCATCATTCGTATTCTTGATACATTATTTTCTTAGTTTTAAAAGTTGCTTAGCATATCGTTAATGTGCAATCGTTAATTTATGTATAACTCGTATACAAAAGTATATGAAGTTGATTCGAATAATTAGTTGTAAATTTTTAAGTAATAAACATAAAAGATTTAATACTTTTTGTAATATAATGGTGTAAAATAAGTAGATTTAACACGAAAAAAAGCCTGAAATTGTTAACGCTTGTTGCGATTTAAATTTTAAGAATTAAATTCAACAAGTATAAGTATAAAAAAAATATTGGTAACATCAGTATAGGACTTTACGACAAGGTCCGCAGGAGTGTTAGATTGAAAGTAGTAATAAAAACTATCCGCGCTAACATCGTATAGCTGATCTTAAAATGGTGAAGGTTTTAACAAGAGGGAGCAAGTAGCGGGAAAAAATAAAAGTTTTATGGGTAGTAAGATCAGATGACTATACAAAGACAATATCCAATAAAGACACGACGTCAAGAAATAAAAAGGATGTAAAATCGAGACACCCGCGTACACATGTATATTTGCACATCAACAAATGCAATGTATACATCGCGATTTGTCATTCCCAAGGCATTGTAAAGTTTTTCGGCGAGGGTCGACCCAAGCGAATTGAAATGGTACTCTCGTAACTGTAACCTCTTGATTTCACTGGGAAAAATGGAAAAATTGCCATTGCTCCGCGTCAGTTGCCGCTAGTGGAGAGAGAAAAAAAGAAAAGCGTCGACTCCCCGGAAATGGATTCGGTGTTATAGCACATCTATCCACGTCAGATTTTGCGAAAAAAAAAGGAACCCATGAAAATCCGTCACTTTGCTATAGAAATATTTTCATATCTGTAATGGGATAAAATCCTTATTATTTGTTGCAACAAGCAGAACGAAAATATAATAAACCCTCGATAAATTTATTATTTTAAATTTGTACTTGAAAAATCAATTGTGGCACTTATCAATTCATCGAGATACGCTAAGCAGCGTATTAAATACCAAATTAATTAATGTTATAATACTTACCTACCAGTGTCGAATGATATTTTCTACCACAAGAGTCTAAAAATCACGTCAAACTTGCGATTTTTAGATTAGAGTGGTATAAAATCAATTTTCATTTATCTTATAATACCTATATACCTTCAAGTATTTTCTACTATGAATAATTCCCCTTTCAAATATTTTTTAATGTTTTTGAAATGGAATCGAGGTCCCTATATTTTTTAAGCTTCAACGGCGATTAAATTAAATTTAAAATAAATTTAAATGCGATCCAGCTTTGTCATACAAATTTTCACTCTTCTGTGTTGGTAAATGAATGATATACTCATATACATTTCTGTATATTTTCGATGACAGAATGCATTATTTATGCCGTTATAATTTACTTTTAATTAAATTATTCATTGTTAAAAATTTAATTGATGGGACTTTATGAATAGGTTAATATTATAAATCAAATAAAATAATTCACCTCCTGTGATTCTTTATTATATTATTCCTCAAATACTGAATTGGCGCAAATATTTTTAATAATACTCGCATGAACTGTTTTCTCGAATTTTCTATTATTTATTTCACTATGTCCCAGCGAAATAGTACTTAAAAAAGAGCATTCCCTCAACAGTCGGCGCTTTTAAATTCTCTTAAAATGCTACATCTAAAGTTAAAAAGTTTCGGCCAACAAAACGGTTGAAGTTTTGCGCGCCAACTGCTACACCACGACACGAAGTAAACCTTTGACCTCGCGTAAAAGAAAGAGCAGGAAAAGAACGGAAACTCCGAGAAAGGTTGAGTTATTTTTGAGTAAAAAATTCGCCGACATCATCTGGTTCGCACTAGAGAGCCGAGCCGCCAACAACAGCGGCAGCAGCAACAGCAGCAACGACAACAAACTAAACAAGGATCTTGTTAGGAGAAGGGCCCATAGGGCTTGTAGCCTCCTCCGGAACATCCTGCATACAGTGGCATTGTTCTTAGCCGAGGACTCGACCTTATGTGAAACTAAATACTCGGCATTTTGTCGAGTCCGCGCGGTCGATCGATCCGGGAGAAAAAGGAGGAAACAAGGAGACGAAAAATAAAGGAAACTATTCTCCCGCATTCAGGCGGATTTGAGTACTGCTCCATTGACTTTAAAATGCGAATGGTTTCGTGCCATGGGAGTTTGAGAGCGTCGTTAAATGGTAGTCGTGTAAATGATAGATGCAGTGGCGTGGCGGACTATGCAGGACAATACTATTATTATTTTAGGTTTATTGAGGCTTCATTGTGTGACTTTAAAACCGGACCTATCCAACTGCTGAGAATTTGAATATAATCTTAAATTTGTTTATGAAGATTAATTCTTTTTCACTGTAGTAATAGTTAAACAATTTAGTTGGTTATTTAATATCTGATTTTTTTAAATGCGACAATAGTTATAAATAAATTAGATATTATTTCTGTTTGACGTGGATTGCTGGTGATTTTATTTAATTTACTATAATAGTAATGAAATTATTCAGTTAATTACAGTTATAGAAAGAAAAAGTTTCAATCGATACAAAATAGATTAGTTTTGCTTCAACTGTTTCTTTTGCTTCACATATTTCGTTTTATAATAAGTGTGACTTTATCATTGAAGCTTCGTCACTTGGATTAATATTTATGGATGATTTAAAGATTTTCAACATTTCCAAGCTTATGCGAACGAAAAGTAGATTACTCTATCGAAATATAAAGTACATCAATAGAAGCTCAGTAGATATCAAATGAATTTCCTTCGAAGAATTTACACTTTGGCAGAAATGCATTTTCACACTCCAACTGTACCTCGCTCGGGGCGGCATTGTATAGGACTTCGATTCTACAATTTAGTCTCGCGTTTATCCTCTCGCGCGCGGCATAAGTCCTTTCCATCCGCAACTTTCCCTCGGCGCCCTCGCGCATATACGTCAAAAGTATAATGCGCGTTTCTTCTGTTTACGCAAAAGAAAAAAAATATATATATATGCATTTGGGACTCGTTGGGTGTGCATCGGCGAAGCTGCCGCCCATAGTCTGCGTGTGCCGCGCCAGAAATACTCGAGATTTATTCGCTGTATAAAATAGATGTTACGATGCGATACATAAATGTCCAAGAGAGACCCAGATACATAAATAAAGAAAATACGAGAACGAACGCGCGGCCGGAAAGACGCGGGGCGGAGAATCTTGCTGGGGCAGGGATGAAAAGTATAGTTGTAGGAAGGAATCAATAATGGCGTTAATATTGATAGAGTGTTTCGCGAAGATTCCACCTTATCTAATCCAATCCAAAAGCTATCTGTTGTGTTAAACGAGTATCTTTACAATGAATAATGTAGGAAAAATGATCATGGAGCCCGAAACTCTGAAATATTCTCTTGGAATCTTTTGATAAATTTTCCCGTTCAGAAAATGCACCGAATACCCATGTTAAAAGTGGTATTATTACGCGAAACGTCAAGCGAGATTCGCCATTAATTCCGAGCTGCCATGCAATGGAAGACAGCTGTACTATGCACTGGGTCTACGCCACTCCCTCGACGACGACGGGTTGCGCGTGCTGCTAGTCACCTTCTCTCTTTCTCTCTCTCTCTCTCTCTCTGTCTCGCGCATTTTCTCCCATTTTCCATTTCTTTCATCATCACTGCCTCTCCGCGTCATAAATTCCTATAACGCGCAAAAAGGAGCTGTACGCGCCATGGCGACGCCTTTGAAACCACGTTAACCCTGAATGTTCATCCATGGGTGCCTTTGTGTTGTGATACAGACGGTGGAGCTGCGTCCTATCCCCGGATACAGAGCAATTCACGAATGCTGATGTACAATTGCTTTCGGGATGACAGTTTTTTTGAAATTATAATTTAAAAACTATATTCTCTTAACTAAAAGATGTAAGTTTTTTGTTCCTTCCAATAATACAAGTACAATTTTAGATAAGATTTATGTAAATATTTTAAAATCTTGATTATTACTGAAGTTTTATTTCCTAAAGAGTATATTTCATTCGTTTAGGAGTGCCATTTAATGAGTATGTTCAATAGAGTATCAAATGTGTTTATTAGCAACGGTAATAACGGTAATTCTTGATTACACTATCAGAAGATCTTTGTTACGCAGAGAAAGAGGTGATGAGAAACGAAAAAAAGAAACAGAATTAAGATAGCTATAGGGGTTCGCCTCGCCTCATGGTAGTCGAAGGAAACTTCCTATAACTTGGACTTTGTTTAGACATAGCCTTTCGCTATTGTACTATAGCATTTAGCATCGACCGAATCAATAGCATAGAAGCGCGTCTGCGCCTCTGCATCCACGGTCCAATAATGACCGGAAACAAAACAGACGGCCGAACAATGAGAGTCTCGCAGGGGCAAAGGCAATAAAATATGATAAACGTCATCGCCAGGGGCACTTCCCTCATTGTTTCGCACTCTCCTCTAGTCCAGTTGATGCGCCGCTTATAATGCGCCTATAGGTGTATTGTTTATGATTCGTATTTTTAGCTCCATTTGCGGAGGAATAAAAGAATCGTGCACGCTTATGCATCGCGGGATATTAGGTACGATTGGCTGCGCGCATACAAGTCGTGACAATTAGTCGCGATTACACCACACCTGTGCTTCTTTACACTGAGAATGAAATTTCTTTGAACCAAAGAAAGCTTCATTGCGGGCAAATGATAAAATGTTTTGTTAAATAAAGAGGCAGAAGTTATTATAATTTTATAAAATATTTAGTTACTATAGCAACTTTTTATAAGTTAAAATAAATATTGTTATAAAAACTAAATTTTCATTGTACCTAGTAACTAAATATTTCATCATCCGTCTGTGATGAAGGTTTCTTTGATTCAAAGAAATGTTTTTTTGACAGTATAGGTTACTTACATATTTCATGTCTTGTGAGAAACATTATGGATAATTTTATTACTTTTAAGTAATGATGAATTTATAGCACGTTAAAAATATCTTAAAGATGAAAATAAAAAACAGTGCCTTGGTTCGTGGTGATCAATTAATTCATATTTATTCTTATTACTTATAACTTGCGTATTGATTTTTTATTGCTAAAATATCAAATGAATAAAATAATATACAACGAGATATTGTCAGCTGTTTTCCGTTTTTTTTTCAGATCTTAAAATAGTGTAATCTTTTATCGAACTGCGGTTATTGTTAAATGTTATTATTTAATTAAGTTTTTATATCACATGTTTTGATAAAATTGCAATTTTAATATATTATATTATATTTTACATTCAACAAGATTTTTGAAAATTAAAAATAAAAAGGCTCATTTAAACTTCGTTATTATGATGCTTTGAATTTTCATTTTATATTTTCATATTTAAATATTCTGACAAAGGGTGGGGGCAACGAAAACATTAATAGGGAACGCATAAAACTACCGCAAACACGAAGAATACATTTTTCATGTTTGTAAACTTAAAGATCTCCTTAAAAATTTGCCTGTATACAAGTGTGGAACCATTTTGAAAGTAATTTTTACACTTTTCACTACTAATTGTAGCATGAAATCTTGATTTTTCCACTTGCTTCAATAAACTTCACCCTTATCCTTTTTAATTATTCCCACACTTTCCCAGGTTAATTTTTTTTTAATGTTTCATATTTTGACAAGTTCTAAGTAAAAACTCCTTTAAACTTTGTAAAATACATTTATATTAAAAATTGATACACAGTCGCATTTTTTAAAGCCTTCAAGATAGAAAATATAAAAATGATGAATTACCTTTGAAATGTCAATCATGTAGCATCTTTCACATTGGACGTGAAAACGATTTTTTTTCTAGGTCATTTTTCAAAAATAAATTTTATTTAGGATATAAACGCCGCGTGACTTGCATTATTAAACTTGGCTTAAATGTAGAGAGATAACGCATAAAATTTTTATAGAATACCGATTGCTGCTTTCTGCATTTTAAAATTCTCTATTAACATTTAAAGAGTTTACACGCTTACAAATAAAAATGTTATAAAAGTAACAAATAAGTAGTAAAAAGTTATAAGTATAAGACCAAAATATAAGAAAATATATTACTAACTTTTTGGAAAAGACACTTTGACGTAACCCAATCTTTTCACCCTTTCGCCCTTCACCAAGGTCTAATACCTCAACATAGCACATACAAAGCAGTAGATGAGCAAAAAAGTCTATTACTCGTCGTTTTATATAAAAATCTTCAAAAAATCGAGCAGCAAGAGAATTCTCTAATACATCACAGAAAAATAATGAGCTATCCGACCTTACCACCTTCTCTTTGGCCCACTCTCTACCTTTTGCTTCTCTCTCTCTTTCTATCTATCTCTCTCTCTCTCTCTCTCTCTCTCTCTCTCTCTCTCTCTCTCTCTCTCTCTCCATCTGCTAACCCGGCAGTAAGTCTCGAGCGATAGCGGCTTGAAGTGTGGGCTGAAAGTTAACCCCGAGAATCACTCATGCAGCAAGTGCATCCCCTGCACATTTTGCGCGAGCGCTTACGTGCCGGATGTTCCGGGACGAGAGAAAATTCGGTGGACGAAAGCGGGCGAGGCTAGCACGAAAGAGAGAGAGAGAGAGAGAGGAAGAGAGAGAGGAAGAGAGCTTCACGACTCTTCCACACCGACACTATATTACGGGATATGCAATTTACGCAATTCATATCTTCATCCTCGCGCGGGATTAAATTCGCTTTTTCACGAATCATCATCATTAGTGAACTTTATCCGGCACTCGCTTAAAGAAAATAGCAATGAAGACAGAAAATTGCGACAGGAACATTGACTTTAACATCAATATATCGAGGCTCGTAAATTTCTTAAAGTCACTTATCCGAGTCATGCGCGGGTTCACGTGAGTCGTGCACAATCGCGGATCTTCCAATTTCATAAAATTAATAGCATCGGCAATCAAAAGCCGCAGCGATTTCTTACACTCCGGGGGAAGTAAAAAGTCATTGTGAAACTGGCACTGGCGCAGTTCTTTCGCTCTCCTGTCCATAGACTATAGATATACACAAAACGAAAAGAGAGAAGAGTCCGGGCAACGCGTAGAGCACGAAAGTCAGGTAGGTTACGTACGAACGGAACTAACGTACGAGGTTGGATCCCGGCCAGACAGTATTTCACATTGGCGGCAACGAGGGGGTCGACTAGACTGGTCCGTGTGCCTCTCTCTCACCCCCTCTCTCGCTCACTTGGCTTACCCAGGCTGACCAATGGACCGTCGGATAACCCGCGCTACTCCGAGATCATCCGCTAGAAATATGCTTATGTAACGGTATCCCGGACGCGAATTCGCCCGCCGCAATCGCTAGTGAGCGAGATTACCCCCCTGACCTCGCAACCCTACCTTTAATTTGCCCCTATCTTCCCTACTTTTAATTGCCTTGGATATCTTCAAGGGGGTTCGTTATCTTGTAGGGCAGAAGAATTGATTGTTTTTTAATCCCTAAACCCTGGTATAGAAAATTAACGAGTTCGGCTGGTCGCTTAGCCACGACTGACATGATGCGCACTTTTATGTACACATTTATCGGTATCACATGATCGGCTGCAAAAGCCAGTTATTCGTATAAAAACTCGCTTATTTAACCCAAACTGATTGTGGGCTAGACACGAACTCGGCTATCTTTCCATCAGGGAAACTGTCTCGATCATTATGTGCCAAACGGAACAAGCTAGTCTTTCTTTAATGGCGTAAAACAAATTAATCCATTGTTACTTTCAAAATGTTGTATTTCTTTTATTAGATGACACAATGTTTATAACTTTATTTCAAAATTTTAAAAATCTAAATCCAAAAGCTAAAAGAAAAAAGAAAAATGCGAATTGTTACGAGGATAACATTTTGCTACTCTCCGTAGTACTTATATTGCGATAGTATAAAAATAAATCTCCATTCACTCGTATACGGCATCACCTTCACATCCAAAGATATTAAATCTCAGCAGGTATCTAAAAGACGAGAGTCGAGCTTATTGAATAATGAAAGCGACCCGTTTACCCAAGGAATTCGTCAACGGGGATCAAGTCTTTGCCGAGTACTCTTCCGTTTTCGCTATATATACTCAAACGATGAACTTCTGTACGAAACCTTTGAAGGAGAGTAGACTTTAGGTTGAGTGGGTATTTTGAATTTCGTACTTACTCGGTGCTGCTAAATTTTTCACAGCGCGGGTATTTCGAGGAACTTTTACATTTCATAACTTGCAAATGTCAATAAAGGCGAACCGGTTTAGACGGATTTTGATTATTTAAATAAACTTGGTATTGGACTTTATGAAATATATTTAAATTTTAATTTTGTTCCAAGGTGAAATACGCCAAGTTTTCTTTTTTTAATATTATCAGCCACTTTTGCCGCTATGGCTTTTTATTTTCTGTATATAAAGCAGTCTCTGTACTCTCTGTAATATCTGTATGGACCGGATAGTAGATGTCTTTGTGATAATATTGGACTTAGCTAAGCCATTATCCTGAGATGGTGTATTGCCTTCAAGATCGGATGTCTGATTATACCCAAAAGCATATAGCCAACAGATATTGAAAGTGACTTGTAAATGTGAATAATAAAATACAATGATAACAAGAATATAAAGTATAACATTGAAGTAGATGAATATATTTATTGAGAATACCAAAAATGAACAAATTTCCCGCAAAACGATGCGCAAAAACAAATTTTGCGCCCACTGAATCGAAATAGTATATTTCGTACCAAGGGAGTAAAAACAAATTTTGCGCCCACAGAATCGAAATAGTATATTTCGGACCATGGGCGCAAAATTACGTTTTGCGCCCTTGGTACGAAATATACTATATCTGCCGTTGGAGTCCTCCTTTCTTAGATAGAAGAGCGTAACTTATCAATTCTAACCAAACAACTACATCTCAATAAAATGAAATTGATTTAGAAAAATATTATATAAAGTTACTTTCCAAATTATATTTTAGAATATTCCAGAACAAATGCATAAAATATTTCTCCCCTAACAGAGAGCGACACTCTTCAATTACTTAAATTCGGGGCCGAGCAAGATTTACGAGTAAAGAGTAAAATTTTAACGCGCAATGGCAGCAGTAAGGGAGGAAAAAGCGCCAAAGTACCAGGGCGAGAGAATTTCAAGCCAGGACGGGCCAGATCGTAAAAGAAAGTGGAGATCGGCCGCCGGGCGCAAGAGACACTGCAGAGAGCGAGTCGCATCGACTGGTAATTCGGGCGCTTTATTCGTATAGCATCAGGGGAAAGAGAGGGTCTCTCTGCCCATCCTCTCAGGCAGTTACTTTGTCCATAGCCTCGACGCCTGGCCTCCCGCGCCTGGTACAGCGGGTCGCAGCTCGTAAATAAACCGCGGCTTCGCCCCCTTCCCCTTGAATGGGGCATTTTCGTTCGCGCGCCTATATACGCTCTCAGAAATTCACCTGCCGAGGCTAGGCCGACGAGCGCGCGCGCAATCTCTCTCGAAACTGCGCGCGCGATACGATGGGAGCTCGTTTCTGTATCCCTCCTCTATATTCTCGCGGATATGGCTCTTGCAGTTTCGTTGATAAGAGCCGGCCAATTAAGTACACCGTATGTACATCGGTGGTGTGTAGGCTGATAAAAAATACCTGGCTTTTCTTTCGATTCGCGCTGAAAAAGAAAGGGCGAAGGTCTACTATTATTTTTCGGGAAGGAAAAAAGTAAATATTTGAGAGTGACATGTGCTTGCATGCTATATCGGCACGCTTTTTTCCCACTCCCTGTCGCTATATTTTATATACATCGGAATATGCGTGCTGTAAAAATATTTCTCTACATGCGCAAAATTCACGTTTTATATACATAGGACGGTCAAAGTGCGCTGTGTTTTGTTTCAATTTCTGCATGGAAAATTGTTATTTTTCATTCGAGAACATCGTTATTGTATGTTACGCGGGTTGGAATAGCGAGATACAAAAAGAAACAACTCGGAAATATCGTATTGCAATGTTTTCTTTCAAGTTTTACAAATCCTATTGCTACATACGCTGGACAACGACAAATATATATATATATATACGTATTTTAGAAAGATTTTACAATATATTTTATACAGGAATTTAATCATTTGATTGTAAAGTAATGAGAAATTTTGTTTTTCGCTGGGATTGTATTAATGAAAGGGCGGAAGACAAACGCGGTAAGTAACTGAAGAAGCAGCGACGGCGGAAGGGAGATGGAAAACTGCTGCACTCGAGTTTCCATAACAGACGCTCCATTAATTCTCCCTCATCAATCACCATCGCCTTCGCGAATTGTTTTTGATTTTTGCATCGATTTTCACCCGTGTTGGATTACGTTAATGGATTGCCTCGGCAAAAAAGGGAGCTTTAAGTTAAGAGTGCAATTGATTAATAGTTAGATGCGTTTCAGCGAAATTAGCTGGGATAAAAATTCTCGATATTGGCTAGTCTATTGAAAGAAGAATCATTAAGCCTCATTGTTATACAGATCAGTTTTTGCTATAAGACATCCACTATACAGTATAATAAATCAAGAGAGAAATAAAGATTGTAATTATTTTAAACGTTTTCGCTGTAGAAATTTACAAATTACCTAGCAACGACTAATGCCTTTACACGAATTTCCTACTATTTCGTTGCTTGATCTTAAATCCGTCTGTCTATGTAAAGTGTAAAAGTAGAAATCGCATTAACGATCAAAGGTATATAAGCAAGTACTTTTTGCAGTTTCTAAGAACGTAACAGCATTTACCGTCGACCTTTCTCAATCCCAATATTATTTAGCAAAATGTAATTTCAAGCCCTTTAATAACACCGTTTACATTTCCACAGGCGTCATCGCATAAGAAGTGCATAAGGAAGGCAGCAGTAGCAGTGCGATCTCAAAAGATAGCGGATTTGCCTGCCTCCAAATCCGTTTTCGCCCTCCTGAAAACATAATATTCCAATGCCGAATGTCGTCGTTTGCGTAATTAAATGTCGCTCTCTTCTCTCGAGAAAGAGCAAAGACGCGTGCGCTCGCAGTATACAAACTGTCGTCTCGCAGCTCTCGCGTGATTGGCTTGCGATGCAGCAGCAGCCGCACGACCTGCAGGCTCTTTTCGTGGAGCTTCTTACACAGCCAGCGGGCTGCAGTCTTTGGACAGACGACGACGCCGCCGCCGCTGCCGAGTCCATGGAATCTTAAAAGGAATACGTTTAATGTTAAATCCATAGATAAGGATCGGGCTGGGTTGCGCCCGCGCGCAGGGCTGTAGGAGGCGCGAGGCCGTGCAATCTCTGTCTCTCTCTCTCTCTCTCTCTCTCTCCTCTTATCAGCTCGCCAGCATCAAAGCTTGTTCAGTTTTGTGTCCTCGGCACTTGCGCTTCTCGTCTTCTTAAGGGCGGAAGAGGCCTTTGCCGGGGAGAGACGCGAGCTATACTCTCTCTCTCTCTCTCTCTCTCTCTCTCTCTCTCTCTCTCTCTCTCTCTTTCCTACCGTCGACGCCGCCGCTGCTGCCGCCTCTTCTACGTAATTAACCAAGGACGTTAATTTCGTAAATCGCGAAATTTCTGCCTCCCTCCACTGCCTCGCTCTGTGTTCTCACCGAGTGAACTGCCGCGAAACGGGTCACTTTGACGTTCAGCTCGCTCTTGCTGTTGCTGCTGCTTGGCACGCTACTACAGCATTGGCCTAATCACGTTTCTCCCTTGAAGTAGACTTTGTCCCGCTCTCCATGCTTACAGCTAGACCGACATTTTTAATTCAGAAGCCCAGGCTTTTGGAACTTGAGAGAAATTATTCCGTTGAGCAGTGATTATACGTAAATTTTTGACTACTAGATATTCGAGCATTAGCCAAATTACACATTGATTTTATAATGATCAAGAAGAAATTCAAGAAGACTAAAGGATTAATAAAGCCTCAATCGACAGAATAAATAAAATCTGATCTTCGTAATTTTAATTTAAATGATTCCGTCCAAATTACTGAGTATGACTCAATCGAGTAAAAAGAAGTAGGGGATTAGGAAGCCAGAGGAGTGAATAGCCGAGTGAACAAGCTATAGCGCCGCGTCAATCGTTTGATTCCTCGAATGAAATTGAGAAAAGGGGACCTTCATATACATATATCTATATAAAGGGAAGATTTTTTTTTCCGGTCTGCGTGATCGTTCCGCGAGTGAGGAACCGAAAGTGCGCTTTGCAAACGCTCCAAGGCAGAGCAGAAAAAAAAAGGAAGAACTAAAAAGAAGAGTGGGTAGAGCATCACGTCAGGCGTCTGCGGGTCCTCACGGGCCAGCAGCTATGTAGCGTGTTCTCGTTTTACTTCGGCGCCACCGGCTTCTTCCTCGTCGTCGTCGTCGTCGTCGAGCCGAGCTCTGATTAAATAAAACGTGTCTGATATGGTGAATTTAATTTAAAAGAGGGGGTGTCGGCTCACAGCGGCGCGTAAAAGAGGCTCGAGAGAGGTCCGTTCGTTCGCTTACCCCCGCTCGCTTTTCGCGGAATGAATTGATGCGCGCAGGGCGACGGAGGCGGCTTTACCTTGGAATAAATTGAAAATGATTGCGGAGACACTCGAATTGATCGAACGCGCCGAATGAATGGGCTATACATATATCCAGCGTAGAAGGTAATGACGGCCCCGGGGCTTTCGCGAGCCACCAGCGCTTTGAAGTCGCGGATACTCGGAACGATGTGGAATACAATTTGCCACTCTTTCCGTTACACCTGCTCACTCACCCTTATTTCGTTTAAAAGTTACCACATACATTACGTAGGCTATCAGTGCTCGATATCGATTAATTATACTTATTGGAGCATTTATTAATTATATTAAGGTAAAACATTTTGCAGCACATTAATAATAATAGTGGATCATGAAAATCAGAAAATTTCAATGAAGATCGTGGAAAAATGTGAAAGATAACTCAGAAAAGTAGGCAGCGAGGAATAAGTAAGAGCGCGGCATGAAAAACGAGCAGTCACTACTTAATGGACTTCGATAATCGATTAGCGGCCCTTTGTACATCGCCGCTCTTGCCCTATTATATCTCGGCAAATATCGGATCGAAAGGAGAGGTGAAATGGATAGGAGGAGAGGAGAGATCAAAGACGTCGAAGTAGTAGTCGTGCGGATGCTGTTTTAGGGGGGAATCCAGGATGCAGTTGTTGAGTGGATTTTTATTCGAGGAAAATATGACTTTTTTATGCGCTTCTCCATCGCTGCCGCCCATTCGTCTCTCTTCTTTCTCCCATCGAGTTCCTGCCGTCGTCTCTCTTTTCCGAGGACTCTGAGAGTACCCCTGAGGTATTCCGAAACCGTTCGCGGATGATCGATCACGACTGATTGCCGATTCGGGGATTCCGAAATTCTCCGAGGTACGACACATCGTTTGCCGATGGGAAATGTTCAAATTAAGTTTAGCACCGAGACTGAACGCGTTTTCAGGAAAAAATTGATGGATGTAAGGAAACGCTGAATGAAAATATTTGCGATAGCGTTTTCCCTTTATTTTAAAGTTATCTTGATCGATAGTCCTGCAAAAAGTAATGTTTTGATGTTTCAAATATATAGATTGTATTCGGATTTTTAAAGTGATAAGTTTGCAGGTATTTTAAATTTATAAAATTGCAGTGGACTTCGATATAGCAAATAATATTCGTTAGAATGGTGCTGATGCTTTGAACAACATTAATTTAAAAAATTGTCCTGTCGTTTCATTTATTTCAAGTCTGTTGTTTGTCTTTTACAACAAAAAAAAAAAAAAAAAAAACACTTAAGCGAGTCTGTCTGAAAATAAAATAGCAAACTAGTGCAGCCGCAGAAACGTCGTTAAGACTGGGAGGTCGTATTGTTTAGTGCAAGGCGCGAGCGCTAACGTCATTTCAGTCCTCGCTGGGGTAGGAGGTCACTGAATGCGAAACTCGAGAAATCTGCAAATGGCTCTAACTGGTTTCCCTTAGGAAATTGGTAAAACCTAATTTGCCTAATTTGCGCGCTCGCGCGCGGCTTCTACGCTCGTTTCTCTAGAGCACCAAAGGGGCCTCCCTCCCTCTTTCTCTCTCCCTCTCTCTCTCTCGCCTCGGAGTGTACTATGACTCTTCCGCAGCGAGCGACGTGATATTTAACGTCGATCGGGGACACGAAGAGACTTGTCAAAAAATAAGAGGAAGGTGAATTTATCGCTCGTTACTGCCAACCGCGGAAACGATATCGTCCAATCAATCGTGGAGAATCTCATTCCCGTAGTGTCGGTGCGCCACGTTAGCTGCTTCATGTATGAAAATGAAGTAATAAGATTTTAGGTGCTCTTATACGAGCGTATGGCAAAAGCAGTATCACTTTGGATGATGTGTTTTAGTTCCCAAAATGAGGACACCCAGGAAGAAAAGCACATTATAGTTTGAAAAAAAAAAGAATGTATACCAGGGATAAAAGCTTGATATTTAACATAAACAATGCATTCATGCTCTATGTCTGACTAAATTCTGACTCAATCTACTTGTATATATACAGATATACTGCTCATTTTCAATATCAAAATTCTTAACTACAAATGCTCACTTTTCCTTGGGTCATGTTCTCGTTTTATTAATGTTTCTCCACTTTCATAATTGATTTAAATTTTATTATACTAGAGACGTCCACAGCGAGAGAACCGACTGATAATCGAAATAGATAATTTTTGTGAATTGATAATATGTCCGAGAATTATTTTAGCTGTAATCTCATCAGGGCAGTAATTGCTAAAATTTTCCGTCTGGTACATATCATTATTGATGGTTTAATCGGCCAATAAACCATAACTAGTACATACTTCATCAACATAAACTATTTTAAAAATTCATATGGCTTGGATAGGATTATTTTAGACCATGCACAGGGGAAAATTACTAATTTGCTTTCGAATATTACTTAAATATGAAGGAAATACTTACGCAGTGATTAAATTTAATACTATTTTCAAAAAATCGAATTAATAATAATTATAAATCGTTATTATTGTTCTTATTATTATAATAACTCTTTAACCACTAATTGACAATTGCAGTATACTGGATTCTAACGAATTTGTAGAATCGTTTTGAGGTTCATCTATGTTAGTATGTTTGTTTTCCGTCTCTATTTGCGTACACGCTCTAAACTGACTGGGCACTCATGGATTTCATACATGAAAAATTAAAATCTTCCATCCAAGTGTACGTTGTACGCTATAAACAAGGTAAATAATATTGCTGCGACTGATAAATATATTAAATGCACTGATTTTTTAAAGGTCAGCTACATAAATTAAAAAGGTAAAATAATGCATTATTCCTTATGCACCTTCTAAAAATAGTTTCTGGGTTCTTAGGAAAGTTTATGGGCAATTCAAGCTACTTTGTTTACGTATTTACGAGTGCAGTAAGCAATTCGTTTTAATTTAATCAATATCTCCTCGTGCGCTAGCCTTTATGCAACACTAGAGCAATTTTGAAGATAGACTACGAGCCACAAAAAAGTGATCTCGTTATCGTGAAATTTCCCACGGCCGATGCTGCAGGCAACCCTCCAAGCAATTTACAATATTTTTGTGTTAACCTCACTGACCCGAAATTGCCAAGTCTCCATTTCCCGAGTATATAGTCTAGAGTAAGCAGAGGGAAGGAGTCGAAGCTTCCGTAAGGTAAGGCGATAGATGGTCGATGTTTTGTCAGGTTGGAATGAGCTCGGCAGCTGAGCGCGGAGGAAAATAAGGGGAAAAAAAGCAGATAGCTAAGGACTAAAAGTTCGGAAGTCTGCTGTTTTCACAAGTAACAAGATTATCGATGGTTCTTCAAGTGCCGAAATTCTTCAGGATCGTTGTCTTTTTTTTCTTGTGATTGATCTATTTTTTATATCTTATTTCGTATAGGTGTTGGTTTTAATATGACTTACCGTTCTGTCTATATTCAATTATTTTCAAAATGTTTAAAGATATCGCCTTATGTTGATATATGATATTAAAATATCTAGCCCATGATTTAATTCGAAAAACTGTTTGAATAACTTGTTTATGGAGATCATTTATCTAATAGTTAATTATCCTCTTCCTTTTCTTTCTTTGCATTAAATTTTAACAAGTGTATGTACGACCTAATTGTTATTAGATATCCAAATTTAGATTTGATATCGTAAATAATAATAATTGTGCCGAAGTAGTAAGTTTGCGGACGTATGCTTTTCCGATTTACCGATCAACTCAGATTATGCTAACGACCAAGTAATCCGATTAAGATATTATGAACGGTAAGAGCATCTGAGTTCAATCGGTAGCCAATTCGCTTCCCCATTCCCATATTTCTGTTCTGCTTTTCATTTTCGATAGCTTATAAAATTCAATTTATAATTGGCTTTCTTAATCTTATTCAACAAATTTTTATTTGCATATGTATTATATTTAGTATACCCGAAGTAATTTAACTATATTCTCGCTGAATTTAAATGAGAAAATATTTTAAAAGTTATATAAATTATCATAACGGTGGTTGCATTTTTTAAAATGTTAATTGAACAACTTAGATAAAGATGATGATTATAATGAATATTACAAAAATTAAAATTGTGACTTCGGCGATTCTATAGAATTGATTAATATGTCTAATAATTGCATAAATGGTCCTTCTCACATTATTTATAACTATTTTTGTACGGAAGTATGTATATATCACACTCCAGAAGAGAAATATTCTTTTGTATTGTACGACCAATCGCCATCTATGTGCAGTTTCTTGAACTTAGTTTGAACCAAATATCGATTGAGATTCGCTTCAAGTTTTCAATACGATCACTGTTTTTGCTTAAAAATAATTTTGTTATTTATATTATAACGATGATATAATTTGAAAAATCTCTAATTGTGTGTAAAATAATAAAATTTCAGAATTTCAGAACAAATGAAATTTCTGATAACCGTAGAAATTATGAATTCTCTGTATTGAATGCAATATGGTCATAAATAACATGTTCATACGCTTATGCTAATTTTAACAATTGGTTATCTACAAAAATACTATTATCCAGGGCCAGTGCTGCATCGAATATCAAGAGCAACGTAACACTAATGACGTTAGCCGGTGATTTTCAGATTTTCACGCTGTCTCTCTATATTGTCCTCGTTAAACCGTAGGTCCAATTGAAACGAGCATTTTATCGAATACTAAAATCGAGCCGATTACGTGCAACGGGAGCGCCGGTATATATACTCTGGAAAATACGCACGAAACACATAAAAAGCTTCGCGCCAGTCTGGGGCCTGTAATTCTTGTAAATTTGCGATTCTGCGGAAAATCAGGGATTCCGGTGCGTCTGCCGACTAAATTAAAAAGAACATGGGGTTTTATTTATCCGAGCCGCCTCCCCGTGACTGCATAATTGTCAATATTGTCATTGTGTCATTAGGTGCTGGCACTGTGACGGGCGCGAACCGATAATTCCGAGGTGAACGACTCTTGCGTAACAACGAAATTATGGAGTTTAACGTTATAATTAAAAAGCAGGTGACGAAATCTTTTTAACGTTTTTTTTTATCCTGTTTTTTTAGAGTCCAAGCGATAAATCGATACTTTCCAAAGATCCCTCTTTCGTATCTCATCTTAAAGTCATGGAAGGTTGGCAAGATCAGCGTATTATCGGAACTTTATTAACGGCTTATCCAAGATACCGTCTGTAACTTAATTATTATCATGCAATTCTGCTTCTATAGGTGTAGCAGCAGCATACCGTTCGAGCCAATATTAGAACTGACCTCGGCTACGAAAAATACATTTGCAAAAGCGATTTCATTGCATATATTTAGTAATTGATATAATTCATCCGTATAACTACCTTGAATACGTGTTTATTACACTGAGTACTATTTTAACGTTTTTTTTTTTTTGCATTTTGTACATATATACATTGTCAACTTATTTAAAGGACATATTGAGAAACTCTAGATAGTTTGTTAACACAACTAATTATTTTATTAAATATATTTTACAGATGATATAAAATCCTTTGAGAAGGTATATTTGGAAGAGTTTTGCTTATAATTAAGATGAATAATGCTTTTTCCTGTTGTCAGTACTTTCTATCTTCACATTCGCATCAAGCACCATCATTTTTGCAACTATAAAAAATTAAAATAATTTTATCAAAAAAGTGTATTTGGTATGAAAAAAGTGATAAAGAAGAATTTTTTTTATATCTTATATATTTTTTTTTCACAATAAGAAAGGTATATTGTATCTAGCTTAAACTAGAAAATTACCTCTGAAAGAAAGTAAGAAAATATTTACGAATTTTTAGTTCTATTATTGACAGTCTTTTGTCTCACTGTATTGACTTTTGAATGTTCATGTAGTTTTTTTGCACATATATATAATATAACATAGTTCAAATTGACATACCTCAATTCATCAATTCAATTTTTCATTGATTTATTTCTGTACAATAAACATTATGTGTAAAAGAACAAACAAATATTTTATGATTGAAGTAAAAAAGAAATCTGCAAGTTTATTGTTATTTTTATTATGTTGCGAGTACATTGATACACAACAGCAGATGAAAAAAAACAAAAGTAAATTATAGGTAGCAACAAATATAAAAATATTACTTTATTTGAGTTATGGTAAATTAATTTGTATAATTCGCGATTTTTCTCTAGAGTAATTGCTTTGCATTCAATAAATAATAAGAACTCTTATCTTTGTAAAAGATAGTGTTAACGAGATACCATGAAAAAGTTAACTTACTTTACTCCAGTTACTGCGAGACCAAAGGAATACTCCTTGCACACATAATCCTCGCACACTGTGCTCTCTACTCTAGCTTTAGCCGCAACTTTTTCACATGCTTCCATGTCAAATACGAATGGCGCATTTCCAGCTAAAATAGATATGCAAAAGTGTATTTTACCAAGACAGTGTCTAATTTCTAACGATGAACTTGTGAAAACGAGAGAATTTATCGAACGCTTTGCGAAACACACTGTTCGCGCTGCAATAACAGAACGATGTGCGCATTCGTGGAATTTTTATTTTCAACCACGAGTCTAAAAATAGAACAATTTCTAATAACGAACCTGCGGGTAGGCTCATAGCGCAAGCTACGAGAGCCAGTATAAGAAGAATAATAATAATTTTCATCGTGTCTGCTTATGACAAATTCAGTTTCACTTTTGCATTGTTTTCGTGGAATTCCGTTCTTTTATATATTTAGTGAGAATATTCTAGTTTCGCATTTCGAGCTCCTTGCGGTTCAGATAAGATTACTTGTTTTTTGTTTTAATTTCGTGGCAGACCGCAGTTGAGACAATACACTGTTCGGCCTCGTGTGGCGGATAAGCCGTTCTTTATTGCCCTTATCTAAATCATGTAGGTCAAATAATTCTGTTTAAATATAGATTTTAATGCATAATTTATTATTCGGTAATCTCTTCCTGGATTTAAGCCAAGAAGACTAAGGTAAAAAAAATGAAAATTTTGAAATTCTAAGTTTGTGTGATGGAGATAATTACTGTAAGGTGAACGTCCCAATTTCTACTCACTTAAGCCCTATTTCTACTTACATAGTCTTGCTTCTGTAATAGGTGTTGTATTTACTTCATAATCTTATAATTAGTTCTTTTTAATTGATTAAATATGTCTGCAAATATTTGAATAATTTAGAAATACGTTTGATATTTGTAATAACACAAAAAAGATTAAATGAGTAGAAATAGGGACGTGAGTAGAAATTGGGACATTCACCTTATACATAAACTTTAACATATGGCAAAGCACCTGGAGTTTTTGTACACGATATGTTAACCAATAATATGCCTTATCTGGACAAAATGTATTAATGTACAATTAAAATATGCTAATTAAATGAACATTTTGTGAGCTTATGTTAATGTACAGTGTATAACTGACACATTAAATTAACACATTTGAAAATTCGAGATTTTACGATCGATTAATTGTTAGTTTTCAGTATTTCAAAATTTTCTATCTCAACTCCTAAAGACATGATCAACAACCCAAAGACCAAAGTAAAAAATGTTATAATTATATGAATTAATCTAACAAATATAATTTTCTCTTATTCAGTCAAAGTTGCAGTTAAAATCTACAGAGCTGTTATTTATTCTCTCAATGAAATAAATTTTTAATCTACATCTGTGATATAATTGGAACCGTAATCACTGAATCGTAAGAGCCTCTCTACAATCTGTTCTCCACACCATTGCATCACGACGATTTCATTAACCGGCCTCCCCCACTCTGTCCTTATATCATTATTTACGCGTCTAGTCGGGTCTCCGGTAAGAATGTTTATTAAAAATTACTCACAACCCTCCCCCGTGATCCCGAGCATATTCTCCGCTGAATTTCCGCTCTTTCGCTCGATTTGATTTATCCGTGTCGTGGCGTCGCGCGCGCGCGCGCTCTCCGGCATGCTTCGAGGCAGCCAACTCGATTAAAGTTATGCCCGGTCGGAGGTATCCGGAACGGTCAGAATGCTTACAGAGAGGAGAGAGAGAGAGAGAGAGAGAGCAGAGCAGAGCAGCAGCAGAGGCACCTTGCCTGCTAAGTGTAATATATAATGGATTTTTAGCCGGATGCTGCGAGGTGTCCATACATCATGCAGCCTACACTTCCGTCGTGCTTAGCCTTACGCGCCCGCGAACCCTCTCTGATTTATTTTACCGCGGCACGCTCCTGCGTGTGTGCCTCGGCTAGGCCACGACACGCGGCCGTGTATGCATGTGGAGCGTCTGCATTATCCCCACGTGTTTAATGTATTTCCGTTTCGTTCTATATTACGGCTGTCGATGTGCGTTAACTTTAATTCCCGCGCTATTATATCATCGTGCCGCGGTTGTTATGTATTATCGATCGCCGCGCGCGTGTTTCTATACTTATATCTTATTTGCTTTATTTTTTTATAGCTCGGAGCGAATTATTATCATTCGTTTCGGCATTTATTTGAGGAACGAGAAATTACTCGAGCATGGCAGTGTCTGTGGAAGAATGGTATAATACTAAAATTAAAGTGTATTATAATTTCATAACTCATAACATTTGGATTTTCTGAATAGAGCATTAATAAGTGAAAAAGACAGATAAGAATAGTAAACAGGTGTTAAGTATTTTATCGAAATATCAACTGTTGGCACGAAATTAATGGAAGTGTAAACAAATCACAGCAGAAAGTTATCTATAATATTGCTGACTTAAGAAATATCAATTATTTTCGCAAATATAAGTATTAAAAATTAACTTATTGCAGTATTTGATCGGATATCTAAAGTAATCTAATTTGTAATCTAATATTTCAAAATCATAGAATCAAAAAAATATTACTCTTCAATGGTTTTTCTGTAGCAATATAAAAGGACAGACTTTCTTTGAAGTGTGTAATTATTACAGTTGAATATACGTGTTATGGTAACATTGCGTCTGGTAGCATATACATATAACGTGTACAGTACTTTTCCAAACTTTTATCTGTTTTTCACGCAAGATTCACTAGCGTTATCAAACTTAATATTTGCCATAAATTAAGGAGCAATAAAATAGAGCGCACAATAAAAATACGTAGGAATTGTAAAAGATGTATAAATTTTTGCATATCTGATAAGATCCTTAAGAGTTTGATTAAATTTTATTTCCAGGTCAATAACAATGTAATGGGTGCACGTATACCTTTTCAGATTGCATTTCTTTTTTGTCATTAAAGCTCCAATATACGAAAGTTCTTAACTTTAACGGCATCACGCGAAAGTAGGTCGACGTTAACGCACTTGGCTTCCCTCGTCTCTCTCTCTCTCTCTCTCTCTCTCTCTCTCTCTCTCTCTCTCTCTCTATTTCAGTTCTTATTTAATAAATCTAATTATTCGGGGGAAAAAATTGATTTAAAGGAGAGAGGAGAAAAGGAAAGCTAAGAAGAAAAAGAAGAAAATCGCGGCCACTCTGCATAAATCTTCTGTCCATCAAGCTTCCCTTGTAATCCTGTATATTCACCGAGAGTAGAGAAGTGAAACGTGGATACGCAGGCTATATTAAAAAACGGAAGGGGGGCAAAAAATTCCACGCTCCAAAATACAGGAGGGCGGCAACCAGGATAAATAAATTTCCTTATCCTCGCGCTCGGCTCTCATCGCGGAAAGTGTACAGAATAAACAAACTCCAAATCCTACTTTATCTCTGCCGCCAGTATCCAGGTTAATTTAGTCGGCAGCCCTTGCTGGTGCTAGTGCTGCAAAAAAAACTTGTCTCGACTCCGCAGCTCGGCATGTTTGTCTTGTACAAAGAAAGGCGTCAGGCAGCGTCTCTTGGCTCTCTCTCTCTCTTTCTCTGGACGATTATTACACGGCTCGTGTGCGCCTCATGCCGCAGCTGCGAGTTCTGCCATTGTTAATTAATGCCGCGGCGAGATTCAATAAAGTTAGTCGCCGCGGCGAGTGACTCGTAGACCCCGGCTGAACAAATAAAAAAGCGAGCGAAAAGAAAAAAGCTGCTGCTGCTGTATATATACCCAAGTGTACCGAGACTTTTCCCTCGGTGGCCCTTTCCCGTGTAGTAATGTTGCGCGCCACGACGAAGACGACGTCTTGGCGTGAAATCCTGCACAGAGAAAAGCTCCGCGCGCAAGAGACAGCAATGGAATCACGCAAAATCTCTAACCAAAGAAAGAGAGAAGAGAGAGAGAGAGAGAGTGGGGTATAAGGGAAAAAGAAGATTCGAGTCGGGGAAAACTTGAGCCATAGAAAATGAAGGAAGACGGAGAGGGGAGTGGGATGGTGACGAGGAAGTAAGGCAAGGACGGAAGTAAGAAAGAATGTGCGCGCGAGGGAGAAATCAGAGGGAAGAAGAAGAAGAAGCGCGAAGGGAGGTGTGCTCTCGCGAGCAATTTACAGCGCAATGGAACGATATTATACAGGACTCGCTTTCTCGCTCCTTCTCTCGCGTGGTGTCGCTATTTTTCATTAACCGCCCGATAGAGCACCGAGGCCCTTCTCTCTCACACACACACATCCACACTGTGTCTCGGTGTTTTATATCGGCTCCCCTTCCTATTCGTCTCTATTTTCTTCTCATCCGCGCCCGGCCTCTTTCTTTGCTTTTCCTTTTATCCCTTGCACCCGAGTATTACACGTGAATTCGTTCCTCCGATCTTATCGTCGTCGTTGGCGCCTCGCAAAGACTAGATTCTCTTTTTCGCTTTCACCTAGAAAATGTTTTCGTTATCAATAGACGCTGGATAAAAAAAAATACCTATATGGAGTCATGCAGGTGAGAGGTAAAAGAATTTCAATCCTGGCTGCTGTATGTGCTTTTGTTATTGCGAGCGAAACTGTTTATTTGCTCTACGAGAGCGATACTTTGAAACAAACGATATTCACTGTTGTTTTGAGTTTTAGGGGTTGTTATTGTTATGAGGGAGAAGTTTCTTACCTTCTTACCTTGGATAAGAATTGTTTTAACAAAAAAATTTATCTATATTTTTTAAATTATGCATTTGACCAAGAAATATTGTTCTAAATCATTTTATTATTAAGATATTAACTATCTCAACCTTTAATTAATTTGTATCTTTTTTTCAGGTAAGTGCATTATCTCCTCTTGACTTCGTAGTAAACGAAAATCTTTAATAGTGAGTATTAAAAAATATGATTTTAATTAGCTTTTATACTGTAATGTAGAATTGAATAATGTATCTTTTTGCGTGCGGCCAAAACAAGGAGAAAGCTTTACGATATAAAAAAATGAAGAGCTAATCAAAGCATGATATTATATATCAGTCTAATAAAAGTTTGAGATTTAACTCTTGAAAATATTTAAAATATGACTCAAAAATGAAATGTTTTTATTTTTACCTACCAAATTTAGTAATTCCTAAGAAAACATGTACACTTAAGATTTTACGAAATGTATATAGACCTCTCAAATACCCTCGCAAATAAGCTCGACATTATTAAATTCCAAAAGTCTTTGCGTAAGTCTCCACATTGTAAAGATCCACTCCTCGGAAAAAAATAGAAAAATTCTTAACTATCGCACTACTTCGCAAATAACCTGCTCGATATCTTTCATATTAAAAGCCCAGGTGTTCCAGCAATGTGCGAATCCCACAGTGCACCGCAGAGCAAAAAAAAAATACGTATACTAGTAGTGCGCAAGTGCAAAAGCAATAAGTAGCTGCTTCGAAAGCTATTTGCCGCTCTTACTCGCATTCACACTACCTCTCTCTCTCTACTTCTTCAGAGCAGCAGCAGCAGCTGATATATATTTTGCGCTCTCCTTGTGCTCCCATTGTGCGTCTTCGCACATATTTACCGTCGCGGAGAATCGACTCTCTCTCACTCTAGTCTCCTTGACTGCGTGTGCATCGATATTCGACGAGGAGGAGAGCAGGAGGCCTCCGTCGACGACGACGACGAGGCACAAGCAGATCTTCACTCGGGCGACATTCAAAAGCTTTATGACACTGGCGTGCACACGGGATGCTGCTACGTCGCTCGATAAGAATGGAAAAAGCAAAGCTCGAGAGCGCGCGGGGGGAGGAGGGTTATATTGGATTCAATAAAAAATTCCCCGACTCTCTGGGTACCCCCACCAGTCAAAGAAGTATGTTTCAACTTTTCTACAGGAATCCCTGATTTTTCCTCATCTTCTTCTTTCTCCTTTCTTCCTTCGTTTTTTTTTTTTTTTTTTTTTTAATTCTTCGTGTTCCTTTTTCTTTGTATTGACAGAGTCGCGCGGTATTTACTATACCGGAGAGCTGCGCGATATTTAATATTCTATTGAAATTCAGATATTCTCGGGGTATTATTGAAAGTTTAGTAATTTCTCGCGAAAGCTTTGTGTAGCTGGCTGCCGTGAATGTTGTCGTTTGTATGCGCGATGAATGGGACGACGCTCGGTTCGCTGATTACCGAACATCACCATGTCGGAATTCCATCACTATGACAAATGTATTCTTACGTTAGATTTATTATTGCTTCAGTGAAGCTACGAATCAATTAAAAATACCGATGTTCCATCAATTGATTGTCTTCGTTGTGTAATAATAAATTTGTCAATTTCGCTCGAGTTTTTCTTATACTAACCGACGTTACGCATCGCTACAATCCATTATCAAACTTCTTCGTCAGAACCTTTCTTTAACCGTTTTCCGGTAAAAATTAAGCGGCAAATATATACGCACGTGACCAGCGGTTCAAATTCTCCGCCCGTAAAATTAGAACTAATACTCGGAGCGGTTTAAAAGCGACGTGGAAGGTGCGCCGAGCTTCCTTAAGCAGACGACTTGAGATTCGCCCTGGTACAAAAACTTATATCTCAGGAGCGGTATTAGCTAAGGGAAAAAGGAGGTTGGCGGCTGCAGACACTGCGTATACTCTCGTAGCGCGCGCAATCAAAACTTTAAGCTCCGAATAATCCGCAGGGGAGAGTTTCTCCTGCTTCCTGGCGATTTGTCGCGCGAGACTGCCTCCGCGTAGAGATCCAACGAGTCGCGAGGGGACATCCGCGCGACGAGCGGCCAAAGTCACGGGGAGTCTCGCTATACGCGCCGGTAGACGAAGGCGCGCGGAAAGTTAATGAGAGTCGCGGGTGCGTTTATATTTATGCGTGCCGGTGGAGGAGGACGCGCGACCGTGGCGTCCGCACTCGCGCGTATCCCAGTTTCTGAGTTTTGGACTATTTTTTTTCAGCAAAATTTAGATTTGTTGGTTGTCTGTTTGTTTTTTGATAATGTTTTTTTGTAATTACAGTTAAATAGAATGTTAATTCAGTTGAATATTAGTTTTCAATAGTAGATCTCGAACGGTAAATAAATAATGATGGAATAATTTCATGTTTGTAAAAAAAAAATCGTAATGCTTTGTATAAGATGCAAAAGTAGAAGCTACTTTAATCCCATTTCAAGTATGTAACATAAAAAATTATGTTCATATTTTACTTATTCAACTGTGATGCTCTAAAAGAAAATTCGAAAAAGAAAAGAATATCTGAAAAAACCTACAGAAGACTGAAAGAGCTTCAACATGCGACTTGTAAGAAATAAAATTAATTTTGAATAAAAATTTATTCTATCGATTTGAAAGTAAATGAATAGTATCTTTAAAAATACAAAAAAAAGTATTTAATTAATTTATTATTTAAAAGCATTTTCTAGAGCTTTAACGAAATCTGTAATCTAAATATATATAAACCTAGCCAATTCATATTTTATGTAAAAATAATAATTTACATTTTATTAAAATTTCAATAATAAATAAAAAGTGAAGTCGCATTGACACAATAGGGAAAAGAATAAAACTTTCAAATAATACAAACAAAAATGATGTATTAATATAATTATTAAATTAAATTAAAATGGAATTCGGTTTCCATTTATAGCCGCTGTTTGTTTAGTTGCAATTCGTTTAAGGATTTGCCTTTTCTATGTGATTTTTCTTACAAGTATAAAATCAATGTAAACAAAATATTCAGTTAATATGCTACCCTCGTTCTAGGATGTTTCTATAGAAAATCAGCTTCACTTTATTCCATATCTACGGTAACTTTAAAAAAAAATATAAACTTAATGTTTAATCGTTATGAAATCAAATTAACTTATTACAAAGGTATGCAAATTTTTGTACAGATTTTTCTGTCCCGCAAAATAAAGGAATACAGACGGTTGTCTTTAGCGGATATATTTGGGATGGAATGTTGTTCGTAGCAGTGGAAGTTCAATAAATTCCGTCGACTGGTGCAACCAGCCCCGTGACCGACCAAAGTGCCCGCGTTCCTGGTAAAGATAATTTAGATTCCTGGAGTGTGATTTATCGGCTTTTTACTGGACTCTACCGCTAAGAGTCTGAGCGAGTGTGAAAGAGAGAAAGGAGCAAAGACTACTCGCTGTTGATGGATTTCCCACTCTCTCAAAGATACCTCGCTGAAAAGGAAGTCGAGGATACAGGGAGTCGGTAATTTAAGTAAAAGCCTTTAACAGTATCGCTGATGAGAAGGAACACTTACACGTTTTTTAAGATCTTGCTAATTTAAGCGAACGCAGCGTAGATATTTATTTCGTTTTTTATATTATTGCCATAACATTTTATACAAGACAAGAGTTGTTAAAGATTTGCTTTACAACAAAAGAAATCGTTAGCTGCAATCGATTCGCAGCCTCTATTTTCTTAACAAACCCGAAGTAGTTTATTAGGCTCGTTGCCAACGAGATAAGTGCTTTATATTTCATCTCGATTAATCGATACATCATACAACATCAGGGCCGCTAAGCTTTATAACGCTTTTTTTGTTAACGTCCTAGTCGAACGTACCAGTCCATTTTCCTTCGTGTACCAATAAGAATCGAATACCAGGCCAACCGGGAAAAGAAGAGAGAGAAAGAAGAGAAATCCGCGAGGGTTAAAATAATTGTCGGGAAGCGTGACTACCATACCGAGCATTATCCTCACCCACTCTTCCGAGCGTCCCGCGGCGCGTTTTCTCCGAGAAAACCACTGCAGTGCACCCATAAACTTAATACTACCCATAGGTATACGCTGCAGCTCGTTATAAGGGCTGGGCGCGCGCCTCGCCTCGTTTTCACCTTCCTTTTTTCTTCCCTCCGCGGATTCCCTAAAACTTCCTCTCTACTCTCTTTTCGCTTGTGTGCCCGGCCGTAAATTATTTCCGCTCCGAAATACGACTTGACCAATCGATAAGGCCTCTAACCTCGGCTCTACTTCTCTCTCTCTCGCTGCTGCTTTTACGAATTCGCCTAATTTCTTTTCAATCTTATACGTTTGAGCTTTATTAGTAACCTCGCTTTTTCACGTCAGATATGCGCGCAAAAAGTTTGCTATGCGATATAGTTGTAAAACATTCGAGCGGTTCAATTCAAATTAGCTCGCTGATCAATCGGCTTAAAATCGTATTTGAAATATATATATTTTTTTTTTTTACAAATGCCAGACTCTGCAGTTGATATTAAACTTCTTGAATACCTAACCTGCGCAGCATTAAACACACTCGAGACTTTTCGATTTTTTACCTGAACGATCGACTGATATATATATATATTGTGCATTCATTCATCGAAATCCAAACTTTCTCATCACAGCGCCCAAGTCCATTGGTCCGCAACCACTGCCCATACACGCGCTGCACACACGATGACTCGGAGCCGCAGCTATTCAGGGAAACACCGTAAGGCTGTGCTGCCACCATTGCGTCACTCACTCTCTCTGTGTGCAGTCCACAAACATGGCCAGTTTAGCCCCGCTCGAATGACCGCAATAAGTCGTCCGTTCCCGCTACTGCTACTACTCGGTGGCCCCGCACTTCGCCGATGGCTTTCTGGAATTATACATATATAAGCCCCCAACCTTTCCTCCCCCTTCCCTCTATATAGGGAACATCAGAGAACGTACACATATTACTGCCTCTCGGCTGTATAGCTGGACTGCTAGTAGGTACCCGAGAATAATAACGATGCAGCTCGCGAAAATTGCTGGACGCTATGGCACGGGCTACGTATAGGGTTCTGGAGCTTTGAAGAGAGACGCTCTCTCTCTCTCTCTCTCTTGGACCGCTAAAGTTTCGATGAGAGAGAGGGAAAGAGAGAGAGTTCGGCGAGGTCGCACCACTGTACCGGCCGATTGATCAAACTCCGCCGTCGTCGTTGCTCTCGCTATCGCGGAACATCTGAGGCTAGCGCACTACTGCTGCGAGTTGCAGCCTTGACGAAAATTTCAAATTATTCCGGCTGCTGGACGGCTTACTGAGAAAAATCGGTGTTAAAGGTTAGGATCCATTGGTATAGCGGGAAGTAATTACTTCTGTAGCTTGGGGTAATCGGCAGCTGATCTTAGTCTTTGTTATTTAAAGCATTCCATTACACTACCGAGTTGGAGTCTGTTAGTAAATTGCTCTTTGAATCAAATTCTGAAAGAATATTATTATTTTCTGAAACTTTGTTAAAGGTATTCGTTCTTATAAATTATTTGTATAATAAATACGAATACTTTTATGCGGTGTAAAACTGTTAATTAATCCTACTTATATTATGTAATTTAATCCTGAGTATAGAACGAAAAATGAGTCTACATATTATAAGGCTGCGAGCTACCAAACGTACTCTCGTCACTTTTCATCCAAGCGGCGATATTTATTGGCAGTAATAAAAATGCACACATCATCGATTATCACTCAATAGCTGCAATAATCAATGAGCGCGCATAAGATTACCGGTAAATCGTATCCGCATCTAACGCCGCAGTTATGATGCGAGTGTTCCGGCATAATTTAATGCACCATCGGCTTCGTAGATATTATACGACCGCTTCAGATACAGACCGCCATCAGATAAAGAGTCTCTAGGTTCTGATTTTCTCTCTCGGGAAGATTTCACGGTCGCACGCGAGATGCGTACGATCGCTCGCGTCGATCGGAATTACAGTCCTTAGGACTTTGCGCGCGCGCGCGGGTGCAGTACGTCGACTTTTTCCTGATGTATATATATATATATATATATATATATGCGCGGCAAAGGGAAGAGAGTGATCGAGCTTGACCGATAAAGGGAAGACTGCGCTTGTGTCGCGCGCGAATTACCACGTATACACACAGACAAGGATCGGCGGAGGAGATCGCACGCAACTCGTAATTGGATATTTCACGCGAATCTCCAATGTAACATCCGCCTCGCGACGATATCGGCATGGGATCGTTCGCGATATATCTCGCACGACTATCGACCTTCTCTCTCTCGCTCTGTCTGCTCTCCCGAGTTAAGCGATCGAGTGCGGCAGGTTGTGAGAGTGCACTGGCTGTACAGTTTGATAAGAAATCAGGATTACAGCTCCCTGGTAGAAATTCAAATATTTAAAACTCTATTTCTTTCTTTACGATAAAATGCTTTTTCTCGTATTATTTGGGTATTCAGTGGAGTGGACACAGACGATATCTAACCTCTAAATTTAACAATTGATTTTATAATTGTACTCGCAATATGAAACAATATATTGAAATCACTAGTTTATAAATTTCTTATATCGCAGCTTTGGTTTTAGATGCGTTTACAATACTCTGTAAATAAATATTATAATTTTTATTAATTGACTGAGATTCTGTCTGTTTTACTCGTATAAATATGATGTTGCCATTTTCTGTAGCTAGAAATTAGGTAAAATTTCTTCTATGATTAAGGTCTCTTTTATAAATAAAATTGATCATGTTTGTAAATAAATCGAGGTAGATTTAAATAATTAACTATACGTGCTACTTATACAACTAGAACTAATGTGTCTATATTGCAGTTTCATTAATTAAGGTTTTTAATAAATGTATTACATTACAAGTTCAAAAATAATAGTAAATCTGATTTTGGAATTTCGAGGTTAGGTGTTAAACCACTTTTATTCCGTCTAATACCCGAATAATAGGAGAAAAAGTGTTTCAACGCAGGGAGAAAACTGGCTCATTTTTTACCTATTAGTAGATACGCTAACCATTTCCCACATAGCACGAAGCGTTGGAAAAACGTTTCTAGAACGTTTCTTTGGAAACTTAGCAACGATTCTCTGAAAGTGGAAGAAACGTTTCAGAAACGTTTTAGAAACCTTGAAATGTCCGCTTTTAGTGTCTCAGGAAACGTTTTAGAAACGTGTGTATACATTTGCCATATATTTGCCATACCATTTGCCATACCATTTGCCGAACCCTGTATAATGAAGACATGAATTGGTATAGAAATATTTCACTTACTTATAAGATTTTTGTTATAAAATTGTTCCATAAATTTTCTAAATGATGTAAAGTGTAAAAATGTAGGTTACGTTACAATTGATTCTCTTTTATTTGGGTGATCTCATAAATTCATACTATTATAAAATATAAGATAACAGTCAGTACCTGTTCCAATTTACTTCAGATGTTAAATCCCTAAAGTATTCACAGTAAAATCAGTTAAAACAAACTTTTGATTTAGACTGTCCAGCCAAGTCTAGGATCAGTGCACGCAAGCGTGAACTTCGTGGTGGCTTTGCCAAGAGTCTCGGTGGAAAAACTTCGATCGTATAGCAGCCTCGGTTCAATGGCTCTTCACGTTTCATAAGAAATTAGCGCGAAATTACACGCTCAACTTTCATAAGCTGGCGTTATCCGGGGTGTTATCACAGCATACCTACGAAACTATTACCAATTTTTGTTTTAATTCGATTGTCGTCTACGAATTGAGAGTTCAATGATCTCAAGGCTCTTACGATAATCAAAACGTAACTGATATTTGCAATAATTATAAATTATATAAATAATTTCTCGCAGCTATTTCTTTTATTTTAATGTAAGAGAAAGGCAAGATTAAACTAAATGTCATTAATATATAGTCAATGATCTTGACTTAAGACATATAGTCAAGATGTAGGCTTGCTAAGTACACATCACACGTACTCTCACTTATGATTAATTAAAACTTAAAACCCTCCTTAATAAGGGTTCAACGTCTGTATTTGCCAAAAATTGACCGAAACGTCAAATATTATTGAATAAAATATTGGGTCGGGTATTATTGAATAAATCATTGCAGTCTTGCATTTAAATGTCATAAACGTTGAAGTGCGTTCTTTAATATTGCGCGGAGCTACAGTGAACCTTCATATAAACGCGTCAAGGATGCATCCGCGTCTAAACATTCCCCCCAAAGCCTTTGACTAAGTAAATATCCCTTTTCCCCGAGACAGATCTAACCGCGAAGTTGAAATAAGGGACTAGTTTCTCAGAACTAAAAGGTCCTCCTCTCTCACTCCCTCTCTTACTCCGCGCGTCCCGAGGATCGGAGCTTTCGAGTTTCTCAGCTGGAACTTGCCTCTTCTAGATGCGATTTCTCCACGGTAGCTTTCTCTCGCGCACCGACAAGCCAGTCCTATATAGCAATGGGAGAGAACGACTTTGTAGGGAGGCGCGTAAGAAGCAAAATGTACGAGAGAGAACGAAAGAGACAGAGAGAGAGGGAGAGCGAGGGGAAGTGAAAGACGGGAGAGAGTTAACTGCACGCGATAAACTGCAACTATAACTTTGGCGTTACCAGTCGACCTACTAACAGTTGCCACCTAATTACGGTCGGGGTAATGAGACTTGTGAGCGCTATTTCGGGCGCAGGGGGTTATACCTATCTGTGCTCTCCTGCGCTCTCGCTTTGATCCTTTACCAATGTTGCGCGAAACTTTTACCCAACTTCGGGGCTCAAGAATAATTGCTGTATTACGAAAGTATGGGGGAATCGAATATTAAATATTAAAATGCAAAGTATCGAGGAAAGAAAAAAATAAAGTTTGATTAATGAAAGCCTTTTGAATACGTTGAGAAAACCACGATAAAGTAGTAGCGTGAATGCCGTAATAAATAATTTCTTAAAAAATTCACTATAGCAATTAATCTTTTTTTGTTTTGTATTAACTTATAGTTCTATTTAAATAAGAATTTTCAATATATTTCGTGTTATTTTAATACTCTAAAAATAATCAGTAGCTCATTAATTGAGTGTACTAATTTTTGGAGCGACTAAAAAGGTTGATGCAATTTCCTATCGGAAGGCGTAATGTTATATATCCACTCTAATAATGGAGACCACATCAAAAGTGCAAAATGCATTTTAATAAAACTGATTATCCGGTGCACATAATTTTTTGCTAATATCCCCTTTTAGTTCAATTATTATTTTGATAAGCTAAATAAAGGCATTGGAATAAAATAAAATCGAAATGAGAAGACTTGGCTAAATGCTATTTTCCGATAAGAGATAATACATTAAAGGCTTAAAATGAAATTCTGCACCACAAATGGAAGGATCCTTGCGAAGCAAAGTTTATTCACCGAAATATTTATGCTAAAAGGGAATATCCCCGAAATAATAGTATAATATTCTACATGCATCATATTTATTAACGACAAGATGTTTACCAAGGGAGAGCAATATATTATTACTAAGTACGGCGAGTCGGATGCAATAAATCTCAAAGCAAATCATATCGAAGACGTAAATACATTTATGATTAAGCGCCGAGCAATAAAGCCCGAGTACAGAAATTATCCCTCTCATCTGGGGAAAACGAAAAGCTACCATCTTGTCGTATAAATGTTTTATACCCCCACAAAAATGCGATTGGCCATTTATGATACTAAAAGGTCGGCGGAGCGAGTGGTGGGACACACGAGCCCTTTCGTATAAGCTATTTCCTCTCGAGAGCTCCAGCTGCAGCGCTTTTTCCGCGCTATAGTTTTGTCAGAACGCCAAAGTGGAGCATTTATTCGGCAAAAAGGTCAGGCTACCGTGATATACGGTCGCACGAGGCGTAGAGACGCGCGCGCGCGAGTACCAGCGTAATAAAACGAAACGGTTAATTGCTTTCTCGTGCATTCGCTATAAGTTGCGTCAGCTGTGAGCCCTCTGCCTTTTTGGGTTGCACCCGATCTCCATCCTTCTTTTCGCTCCTTCGGGAATGCTACTAAAGCTCCTGAAGGAGGGAAAAGGTAGAAAGCAAACATTGGGAAGACTTAGTTGCTCTGTGGGTCACGGATTTTAAGAAGACCCATTGAAAATATGCTTTTTGCTTCATAATTTATGAGGATATAATTAAAAAAATATTATGCAGGAATTGTTAAGCAGTGTATTATGCAAGTACGTAACAGAGATAATGTGAAAAGAATGTAAAAATCTCAAACAACCGTTTTTGGGTAATAACAATGTGAATTGTTTGCGAAATTTCTCATGCGCGCATAAAGGGGAGGTACTGCGAGCATGCGAATGCACTAGAAGTTGTCGGCTTACATATAGTAGGAATTAGTGTCGAGCCAGTCGAGTTTTGAGAAAGTAGCTGGACTAGACTAGCGTAACTGCAGCTATATTTTAGATGGTAATTACAGGTTTTTTTTCACAATTTTTTTTAAGTAGCTAATATACCTTGCTCGCTAACGCTTGTTCTGTTGATATTCCTTATAGATATATATTTCTATCTAATTACACAGATATTATATTTTACGAAAAATGATTAAAGCTTTCAAATCGATTTGTAGGCCGATTCTAACTAAGATATGTGATAAGATGGTACTTTAAAAAATAAGTTTCACTGCAAACAACCGAGTAGTTGAGTAAATTTTAAACAAGCCCCCTAAAAAAAGAGCCGGATTTTCAAACGAAAAGCAAGCTACTCGCGGCTAGCAAAAAGAGTTTTTCCCGAAAAACAAAGAACCTCCACCAGCAGAGCGCAAACTGTTAGTCCGAACCAGCCGCGAAAACGAACGATTAAAATCAACATTGAATCTCTTTCGCCATCTCCCTCGCAAACAAAAACTGTTCGTGCGGTCCATTCTTCGGGGTCCTCCCTTGCGCATATACTTTCATCGGACAAACTCAACGAGGTTCCACTCTCGTAATATTCGACGTCGTTTCCACGAGCTGCGCGCGAGCTGTCGTTAAAGTTTGACGATAGCGGCGCGCCCGCGGAGGCGAAAACGAAAATCTGCATAGATACATGAACGGATGGCCACCTGGCCAAGTGTCCACACCAAGCCCCGCTATATCTTCGGAGAGAGGTTCTGAGCGCCTCGTAAGGTCCACCATCGGGCTACCGTCATCTCCGGCACTTTACAATAACGCGGATTTACGAGGAAAAACTCTGCCTCTCTATGTATTTTTATAACGTTTGATATGATGTGGTGTGTGTGCGTCATCACCTTTGTGGAACTGCGAGGAGCAGTTTTATGATAGCGATAGCGAGAAGTAGGTGGGGATATTTGAAACAGCTAATGTAAAACGTAGCTTGTTTGATTGTAGATAAGGTGGTCGTGCAGCAATGGAATTAATTTTTTTTTCTTTTTGAGATTTAATTTTCAGGTAATAAATGCACTCTCGAAGATAATTGATGGATAAAGGAAAATTTTAGATCACTATGTAAGTGAAGACAATTATCCTGTAGCAGTACAGAAAAAAGTCGAATACAGATTTTGAAAAAGAAAAGTTACAAATAACGAGCTGTCGAATGCAACTTAACTTGCAAAACGTAAAAGTAAATTCAAGTAAACTTAAAAGTTATAATAAGATCTAATTGTTTAAACTATTTTCTGCAATAGATTTTAGTTCCGACTTTACCACACTCCCTCTTTTTCTAACTACGTGCTTGTTTCTCCCATTCTCGCTCCTATTCTGCATACCTGTCATTGTCTCTCTCTCTCTCTCTTGTTGGCTCCTACCATCTCTCTTTCTCTCTCCATCACATGCTTACATGCAGACACACATACACTCCTCGACGCTTTACATTTCTGCATCTCATCGCCTTTATTTTTCTGCATCGTCTCAACCCTCGCTACCGTACAGTCTCTCTCTCTCTCTCTCTCTCTCTCTATCTCTCTCTCTCTCTTTCGTGTGAACCTTCCGCTTACACCTTTTGTCGCTGCTAGAACAAAACGCGTGTAAATTGGCACACCCACCAATAGACCTGCCTCCGCTTCCACTCTTTCTCTCTCTCTCTCTCTCTCTCTCTCTCTCTCTCTCTCTTTCGCTCTCGTTCTCTATGTGCAGCTCTGTATAAACGCCCGAGGAGGTGAGCGGGGTGTGAATTTCACACCCACATGTGCTAGTGTATCATATGTGTCTATCTGTGTGTGTGTATGCCTTTTGTCGAAGCTCTTTGTGCGCCAGCGCGCCGTCGCCATAAGTAAGCGTGTATTTCAAAAGATCTGCCCTTAAGTGCGACTATTTTGAGAAATTTCATTTGCATTAGCTGTCGAGCAAGAATTTTATTCTACTGCGGAATTTTAATATCTTTCACGTAGGACCGAATGTTTTAGTTACTCGGGATACTTGTGTAAATTAGTGAGTGTTTTCATATACTGCTTGGACGCAAAATAATTATTTTTAAACAGCTGTGAAAAATGGTTAAACGTTGTTTATGATTGTGATGCGAAAAAATGAAAATTTTTAATCGACAATCTCACAAAAAATTGCATCAAACATTAAGTATCAAAATATTATATTCCTAAGATATCTTTGACCTTGCAAATATTCTCTCATAATTCATAGACAACAAATTACTTATCGTTATATTAAATTAAATTAAATTTTTTTCCCTTAGCTACGGGATGTTTATTCGAACCCACACGAAAATAAATGATACAATTTAAAAAGCCTCCGATACATCTCGATTTCGCACGCTTTCACATCCATCAACGTTAAAAAATAAATAAGTTTGCAAAATTTTCTTGTCCGCCGCCCGCCTGTAGACTCCACGCACAGTTCGGTCGTCTCGCTCGCACGACGGCGATCGAAGCTATACGGGAGGAGAAAGTACACGGGCAAGAAAGTCTCCGGGGATAGCGTGTCAGTGTTACCCCCTGCTCTTGACGCGCCTCTTCCTGCCGAGCGTATTAATCATGTCTCCTTCGGTAATTGAAATGTTATGATAATTTTCAGACGAGTTTCGACTTCCTGTGATGAACGACCACCAACTTTAGAGTCTTTCCCATCCCTTCTTCCTGCCTCCTCGTCTTCTTTTATTCCTAGAAGCTCCTTGAGAACGCCTGATAAGGCGATTAGCTTCTAGTAGCAGAGTCTTTCTAGTTCCGTCTGCTTCCACTGTCTTGTACTTATATTCTGCGACGACGATGGAATATGCTTTCTTTGATTACGACACGATTATAACAAAAGGTAAACTCGTTTTGTACTTTGTCTGATTGTTTTTGTAATACATTTAGATTGTCGGAAGGAGCTTAGGAAAGATCAAGAATCAAATCTTAATGACACCATAATTGTATTACTACATTGTATTTTTTTTTAAAGAATCATCAAAGTGAACGATTTGAGTATCGCAAGAAACCTTTAATTTTAGCTTATATATAAAGTAGGTACTTGCTAATTACAAATCTGGTGTCAGATTTTTAAAATTTAGGATGTCAGATCTAACATGACTCATCGAATTTAAAAAAGTAATGTTAATCGTGCTTTTAAACGTTAGTAAATTTAGGTAGTGGCGTTCAGGTTTTTGAATTTCGTTCTTAGAAATCCAGCCAATCCAACCAATTCTCACCACAATTACCATTACTTTCCTAAATTTTGATCAGACATATTGGATCCGCCATCTTGAACGTTCAGAATCTGATACCGGACTCGTAATCAGTGACCTGAAAACCCTAAATGTACAAAACTTTACATGAATATGCTAGAAAGTTCTGTAGATAATGAAGTTTTTTTAAACCAATAGTATTAAGTATTTTATTATAGACATATAAATTCTCATCCATTTCAAGCAAAATAAACAGGCTTTGCAAATATTTCTTAAGCAATAAAATCCAATTGCTAAAAACAGCGGCTAGTCACCTAATCCAGTTATTATGTCTTCCATTTGAATTTCGAGACCTGTGCTGGGGAATGCTTATATGGTTGGCGTGTGCAGGTAAGGAATCATTGGGCACGATGTCGGTGGGTAAGGTGGATCAACAGTGCTGTTGAAAGACTAAGGAAAACAAGAATAAAACTGCCAGGTACGTATAATTTTGGCAATATGAAAGGAGAGAAATTTTAAAAATTACAATAGTGTTTTGTAATTTAATCGCAAAAGACCAAAGGGTGGAAAAATTACAATAATGTGTGCGGGCGTCTACAGTTGTAACATAAATCCTGTGTTACAAGCTTGCTGGTATTATCCAAGTACGTGTCTAATTTTAGTGGAAATTTCTTCGAGTTTTTACTAAATAAATACTGGTAGATACACTCTAAACTCTAAAGAGTAAAAGTTGCCGCTAAATTGTAGAAATATAGTATTTACTCCATCTGTAAAGCGTGAAACTTTAATTTTCTACTTTGTCTGAGAGAAAGTTCATAGTTTACTCTTATAAGAGAGTAAATTAGTTTGTTTACTCTAATATAAAGAATAAATTTTCAATTTTCTACTTTACAAGCGTAGAGTTTTGAGTCGACTAATATTTTACGCTTTACTAATGCGTAAAATTATAAATTTATACTTTACTATAGTAGAAAAATGTAGTTTATACTTTAAAAAGAGTAAATTAATAAATTTAATCTTTCCCAGAAAATGGAATTTAATGTTTTCACTTTAGAACGGTATAGTCGATATCAAACAATGATTTACTCTTTTACAGAGTGTCATCTTTAAAATGTATACTCTTTAAATAAGTTATAAAAATAATAATTTCTATAATTTTTTTCTTAACCCAAGATCAGCAAAAATCTGTATAGTTTTTATTTTGTCTTGATTCAAAATTTCTTTTGCGCGGTTCCCGATTATACTGTGTATATAAAGATATACAATGTTAACTCTTAACCAATAACAGAAATTATATTGGACGCGTCAGTCGAATGTAACGGCTGTACCTATAAGTGAGGTTATAATCACATGCGTGTACCTGGTTCATTCTCTGGGAAAGATTAAATTTATTAATTTACTCTTTTTAAAGTATAAACTACATTTTTCTACTATAGTAAAGTATGAATTTATAATTTTACCCCTTAGTAAAGCGTAAAATATTAGTCGACTCAAAACTCTACGCTTGTAAAGTAGAAAATTGAAAATTTACTCTTTATATTAGAGTAAACAAACTAATTTACTCTCTTATAAGAGCAA